>VUQS01010548.1:3100-40227 GCA_015108495.1 Heterochromis multidens
TAAAAAAATTGTACCAAAAAAAGAAAAAAAAAAAAAAAAAAAAATTTTTTTTAAAAAAAAAAAAAAAAAAAAAAAAAAAAAAAAAGAATGACTAAGAAAAACATGACTAAAGCAAAGTTATTAACTGTGAATGAAGATAGAAGAGAGGGGGGCTGTGAAGCAGGACTGATGATGGAGGGAGTGGAGCGAAAAAGGGGGGGTGACAGATGGAGGAAGAGAAGAGTGAGAAGTAGAAGAGGGGGGTATAGGAGATAGAAAGAGAGGGAAAAAAAAGAATGCAAGAGATAGGAGGCAGAGGTTGCAGAAGGTGCAGAGGGAAGGGTAAACAGTGCCCCAACCAGGCGGTTCGGGCACTTGGAGCCTGGTACAGAGGGGTCACCACACCCTCCCCCTACTCCCCCTAACCCGGCGAGGTCAGCTAAGCTATGCAGGCCTGACAGCTTCCGTTTGCTGTGTGCTCTGCATTTGTTTGGATTCCCCAGCCTTGCTTAGCCAGCAGCTTAACAACAGATGGCTAAAGAAGGCCTCTATTCAGAGAGGTCTGAATCAGAAAATCACACCAAGAAAAGCACACAAGCTGGAGACAAAACACACAGACACACCGCAAGCACGCACATGCAAATTACATGGATTGTCAGAGTTGCACATGCTGCAAATGGGAGAAGAGTAAATAAGGTTTTGCTTGCAGCAAACAGTTATTTCACTGCAACAAAATACACGCAAAGACTCAATGCAGAGCCATATGCAACAACAAGTGAGCACATATACATGCGCAGTGTTGTCTGATTACACCAAACAACTTCCTGGGATGATTCAATAACTGAGCAGATCTCAGTGAAAGCATTTTTGTCCCCTGCCATTATTAAACGAATACCGCGTTTATTACAGCTTTAGTGTGGTGTAAACTCATAAACACCCTCCCAGAGTACAAGAGCAACTGTCAACTAAATATTGTTTCTCTCGTGAGTCGCTCTTCCACCTCAATTACGCCTTTCAACTTCACAGGCTCAGTATGATAAAGTGGCAGTAAAAATCATTCACATTAATACACCATTGTGCATCTGCTGCTAAAGGTAATTAAAGAAGTAAATGACTCATAAGAATAGACATATTAGCCGCAAAATGAAAGGCAACTGGGCTGCCTCATGAAAATATGTACCATTAAGATACTGCATTTTCATATTGAGGTAATCAGCTCCACTAGCCTGATGCTGATTTAATCCACTCCAGTGGAAAGTCTATCAGCGCACAGCCGCGTATCACTGTCTCTCTTATGTGTACCCACCAAGAGCTAGGCATTCTACTTTAGCATTGACTGTGAATGGCTTTTCCAAAGGAGTGAGGTCACACACAGGGACATCAGTCGGAGGAAAAGTCGATGCTTAGGTGTCATTTAGGAGCAGATGGAGGGAAACAGAAAAAGAGTATGAGAGTGAGAAGACGATATCATCAAAGCTATAAAGAGTAAAGAAAAAGAGAAGGCAAAAGCACAAACGATCTGGGAACAATGCAATGGGCAGATCTCAGCACTTCCTCTCCCCCTGACCTTAGCTTTGTGTTCTGAGCATATGATGCCTCAGGATGCCCACCACTGAATCGGCAATAATATCTTCCGAGTTGATAAAGTGAGAGGAAAAGAGCAGAGGCATGTGCTGGGTACTTTAGATGGACTGTTAGAAAACACACACTCCTGCCGATTGCATCTTTGTTGGAAGTGTTGCATCACTTTGTAGCAAGGAGTGTTGTGCTTGGGAAAATGGGTGCTTCCAAAACCCAGCGTGAGACCTAGAATACTGTGAGCAGATTTTATCATGCGTGAATGATATTGTTTAGAATGGGAAGATCTATCTGCCCTGGTCTCATAGACGGAGGACTCACCATTATTGATACACTCGAGAGTTCAGAGATACGACCAGTAAAACCCCTAAATCTTCCAATTTAGTTGTGGTGAATATAGATGAAATGTATTCTGCACACAACTACAAGATGGAGTTTGAGGAGGGGAAGAATGATCACAGTTGCCACAGTCATGGAAGGTCACAGTGCTCGGGGTCTGAACTGATGGCCTGTGCTGTCTGCTGACCACTCTGTGGCCTCTACACTATGAGGCATGTTGATTAACTCAGAATAGATGCAAAAGTAACTCATGTAGATGAATAATCCTACTAATCAGTAAAGCAGACAACAAGCGTGACCATCCCTAAAGCGAATTTTGACTGTTCCCTTGAAGATGGATTGGAAATGTCAAGTGCCCAAAGAGCAGACAAGCATCCTGTTGATTTGATTAAGAAACTAAAACTACAATCTGTCTTCTTGAAGTAAATAAGCTTTTATGTATCTTGCTTTAAACAACCATACCACCGCCTTTATAGTATTTCTCTAGTTTCTGACTGTACATGTTTTCCCACTGGCACTCACTGCCTTGAACTGTTCTGACCTGAGACCTAACACATCATGAGCTGCCGAGGGAGAATTCCCAGTGTGTGTGTGTGTGTTGAACGAAAGTTCCTCCGAAGGAGAGGATTTTCTATAAATCACAGGCCAGTCCAATTGGCTATGGATTTAGTTGCAGCGGGGAGAGACAGCTCCCTGGGAATTGCAGTGTCTCTGTTGAAGTCATTCCAAGATGGGTAATATGATCCTATGCCGCCAGGAATAAAGGAAGGGAAGAGAAAAGCAGGAAAAAAAATCTGATTGCCCCGGCCATAAAGAGGAGTAATCTCCAGCAGTGTCCAGACACATCACCCGTCACACTGGACTGTAATGTATTTCAGTCTCACAGGCAGATGATGTGACACATGGTGGGCTTCACTTTTTTTGGTGGTTTTCTCTTATTCTAGGAATTATTAACCTTCGTTGACTTGGTCGGAAGATGTGGAAGGTGAATGGGGAAACAAAAGTTTGCCAGTTCTGGTGCCTCACTTTCTCCACTTGGTAGACACCTTGCCGATGTACACCGAACAGCCACATCATTAAAACCACTGACAGGTGAAGTGAATAACACTGATCATCTAGTTAGAATGCAATGTTGTGCTGGGAAACTATAGGTCCTGTTATTCATGTGGATGTTACTTTGACATGTACCACCCATCTTAACATTGTTGCCAACCAAGCAGCATTTTCCCTCATGGCAGCAGCCTACCCCAGAAGAATAATGTGCTGTAGGCGGTTGCCATCAGGAACAACTTGAGGAACATGACAAAAAAACCAAGGCATGAACCCAGCCTCTACACTCCCCAGATCCCGATCTGATTGAATGTCTGCGGGATGAGCTGTAACAAGACTGATTCCCGCCCCTGTTAACCACAGGACTGAAAAGTATCTGCCTGCTACCTTCCAATGTAAACTAGCTGATTAATGAACCTGGAGATCACACAACTATAGCAGAGCCCAGTAGAGCTATCTATCCAGAAGTGAGACAAAACACCTGACAATTTTTCAGGACTGATCATTTGAACCAGGAAATTGCTGAATGTTTGGTGCTATTTCCACAGTTGGAAAGCCCAACAACACCAACATCTTTTTTTTTTAATTAAATGAGGGTTGAGAGTTTCCTGTAGCTTTAAGGTGGCAACTAATCTGCAGCTATTTTAATTAATCTACCAATCTTAGACACACTTGTGGAGCACTAAAGATAAGACTGATCACCCATACTTGCCAAGAGAGCATCTAGCATCACACAAGCTGTGAAGAATATATTCCCAGCTCACAACTCCAGTTTACAAATTCTCTTTTATTTGAACCTTTTTTGGAGTGTTTATGGACTAACAAGTCATTTCATTGCTTTCAGTGTAAGCACTTTCCTCAACCATCTTAAACTTAATTAACATGCAGAGTGCAATGTGGTGACAGAATTGGTCGCCCTCAATCTGCCTGAGCCACCTTCAGCCTAAGGCGCTGAAACCTGCAGGCTGCTGGCTTCAATAAATGTCGCAAGAGAAGATGATCACAACTCAAATTAAGTTATGCACTAAGCTTGAAGGGCTTACATAAACATGTGATGGAAATATTAAACAAAGTCAAACTGAGGAAATGGACGGGGAGAAAAACTAAGGTTTAAAAAAAGACTCTTGATGCAACTGGAGCATCATTTGAATTAGTGCAATTGGGTGAATAATTTTTGCCAGATGTTGAATTTTCATTGATGAGTGAGCATTGCATATATACAATAAATCACTATCCCCCTGTTTTTCAGAGAGAGCTACTTAGTTGTGGCTGGCATGCATAAGAAGTAAAATGCAGGCGGCAGAAGTAGCCAAAACAACAAGCACTGCAGGAACCAAGGGCATGTGGGCTATAGAGCTGCTGGGCTGGTGGGCGGGGGGATGACAGACTGCTGTTCAACTCCATTAGCTGCTATGTGAGAGGGGTGCATCTAGCAGCACACGACCTGTGAAGAATCTTAGATCTCACTCTATCTTGGAATGGGGACTGCCGCATTAATTCTGGGAAACTGTAATCTCTCAAGCAAATCAAATTACTCTCATTAAGCGCAAGAAGAAAACTGCCTCTGTAATAAGTATGTATAAAAAGTATTTATTACCAATAATCACCTCTTTAATATGAGCTAGCTTACAATGGCTTTATTTTTGCTGATTAAGTTTAAAAATGGGGTAACAAGGAAGGGCACATGCTCATGGACACATACACAGGACATTTAGAAACACACACACACACACACACACAAACACACTTCCAAACATGCACTCTAATACACAGCTCATGGAGTTTATGAGAGCAGTTGCTACAGTGATTAAAGGGGAGGGTAGAGGGATACAGTGCTTGAGGGCCTTGGAGAGGACATGCCTCACCTAGTCATAAAAACACACCTCTGTCTTTAAGCCAGCGCCAGAATCGCTCTCAGTGGGTTCACTTGGAGGTGAATCACTAAAGAATTTACATGCAAAGTAGCACATGTCATCACCCAGACGGTCCACTTGTGCATGTATTGTTACACTGTAACTTGGCGTACACTCAATGACCGCCACATATTTGCGAGGGACTGTGAAGCTGATGGCCTGACCCAGGGCCGGCGCTCTCAGAACAGAGTGATTTCTGAAATACGCACATCTGCTGCACACTTTTGTTTTGTTGCCCCACTTTGTAATTTGCATAATTTGTGTATTTACAAGCCTTATTCCATCACATAGCCAACTATATGTTAATGTTATGCATGTATGATTTTAAACAGTAAACAAACAAATAACATTGCGGGCAAAATGACTCTGGTGGGAGGTGAAGTCTTTGCTCTTCTTCCAAGATATGACATCATTTCACCAAGTACAAGCTGCCAAGTATAATTGCCCTGCTGGTAAATGGAAGAGACACGGCTTCCCTCCCTCCCTATTTCTAGTATTTGATTCTTTATTCACATACCCAATTAATTACATCTAAATAAAGCTAACTAACAGACAGCTAACAAAAACACATCAAAATGGGTTATAAAGAAAAAAAATGATTTGTCTGTACAAAATCAATTAGGATTGAGGGTCAGTGGGTCATTCATTTACTGGTTCAGCATAATTACCTGTTTTCTTCCCCTCATTTACTTCTTTATTCATCTGGGACACTGATGTCCCTGCAAACCAAACGAACACACTTTTTGTGATTATTCAAATTAAACATCGACTCCTGAGAGAAAACGTCTGTCAAGCTACAATGCGGCAAAGCTAATATGCTCTAAAAACAAACTCCCCCGAAGCAAAATTCTGGGAATTCTATTAGATGTCAGCCTACATACTGTAAATTTCAATTTGAATTACCCAATCAGGTGATAAATAAAGGGTTTTAAAAAAAGAATCAAATTAAGAATCACAATTTGATCTTGTGGAATATGAATTATGATGAAAATATGCTGAGCCGCCTCTACTTACAGTATGCTTCCATGTCATATGTGTTTGGCAAGAGGACAGGTTACAGCAGTACTGTTGCCCTGTGGCTACAAATCACTGCTGCTGCTTCTTTGACTGCCTATCAAGGAGGCCGCATCCACTCATGTCTGTGCCGTCTGCTATGATTCACAGCGGGAAGAAGGGGGAGGTGAGACAGAGAGGAGGAGAACTGTGGCTCACTTTAGATACTCTCCCCTTCTTCTAAAGAAAGCTGTAAAGACATTTATAAAGTACACTGTGCCTATATAAAGCAGAAGTGTTGGTCTTTTAATAGACAAGGGCATTTATCAAAGAGCAGGCTCAGTTAGCCTGCCTGCAGAATATCACATTAACACTTTGTAAACATCCACCCATAAAGATAATTATTTTGATTACAAGACTGTTTTGAGGCTTTCCTTTCCCTCCTCAACATCTGGTGAAAATATGGGGCAAGTGCTGGCTTTCTGGCTCCTGCTCAGGTGGTTAAAATAGACTGCACACATACACATATAAACAGAGTGGTGGTACATTTTTTCCTTCTCTAGCTTAATTTTTTTTCTTTTCTTTTTTTTTTTTTTACTTGTGGCAAGTCAGCGAAAAGGCAGAAGCTGTGGCTCCCCACATCACACCTGCCAGGAAGTGATCCTTTTCTCTCCAGCCAGAGAGGCTGCTGGGATATGCCTGGACCTGCAGCTGTAGTGAGCATTAAGTGTGATGCTCCGACAGGCAGCGCATGGACTGTTACAGAGGTACAAAGAGCAACTTTTTTCATCCATTATGAGCCAACCAAGACTTGGACTCACCTACAGTTGCAATTAAAAAAAAGTACGTCTCTGGGCTGTCATCTGGATTAAAAAAAAAAGAAAAATCAAATCTAAGATTAAAAACAAGCCACTTCAGAAACATTTGTTTCTGTTAAAAAATTTACTAATCTTGTTTTTTAACTATATTTCTTTGTGATCCTGGTTGTGTACTGGAGCCATATAAAGGAGAGGAGGCCTCAAGAGTGAAACAGAGCATAGGAGATTGTGATAATTGACCAGGATGCTGCTACCATGGAGTCCCCTGTCCCCTCACCTCCAAATCCCAGCGGCCCCGTTTTCAATTTAACACAAGACTTGACCAGATTTCACTCATTGCGGGGCTAAGGCACATCTTTGACACTTTTACATTAGGAGCACAGCTTTCTACTGATTAAAAAATGTGCCTCTCTCCTTCTCCCGCTCTATGGCGAGAGGTAATGTGAGAGGGGTGTCCATTTCCTGTCCCTCCTTTCTTTCCAAATCAACCACAAATAACTCACAGCCTCCTGTGCCTATCTTGATTTCACTCTAGAAGATAAGGACACCATTTATTGTTTTCATTGAGCTTGAGTGCTAAGACAGAGAGCACTAAATTACTCTCAGATCGAGATAAATGCACCACAAATCACTAATTCAATCCATCTTCAATGCTGGTGATGCTTTGAAGAGAGGGGGCTATCAAAAGATCACACTGTGAAACCGGAATCTGGTGGTGTGATACTGGCTAGAGACCTCATCAAAATGACAAGAAAAACGAACTGTAACCTGAGTTAGAAGTCCCTTTGGAGAGGCAGAGGGCTGCTACAATCTGTTTATGAGTTAAAATATGAAATTCTGTTTAATGTGCCTCCTTCAAAGCTATATTAGGCAAGGAATGGATAAACTAAAAGACAATATATATATATGTATCACAATCTGGACTTCATAGAGAGCTGGAAATGTGTGTGAAGAGAACCTCTGCTCCTGCTAGTGGTGGGATGGTGGTGAGGGGCCGTGGAGTGGAGAGTATTTACTGATGCAGTTATCTTGTTCTTTGACAGGCAGAATCACTCAATCAGCTGCCGATGGCTGGGCTCAGGCAAGCATTACACGCACGTCCCCGTACTAGCG
Organism: Heterochromis multidens; assembly: GCA_015108495.1. Taxonomy (NCBI): domain Eukaryota; kingdom Metazoa; phylum Chordata; class Actinopteri; order Cichliformes; family Cichlidae; genus Heterochromis; species Heterochromis multidens. The sequence continues at coordinate 10,884 of VUQS01010548.1, forward strand.
GAGAGGAGGCGTCAGCCAAGCCAGATCTGATCAACAAATGCAGTTCTCCTGTGCCACAGCTATCTGAGATGATGATGATATTATGTGGAAGTGAGCAAAGTGATGGAGACAGCACAGGGAGAAACAGAGAGAGAGGCAGAAGGAGACAGAGTGAGACCTGAAGGTGGAACCTCCTGTAAGGTGCCACGTCTTAAAGGCAAAGTGTCTCTCTGCTGCAAAGCAAGGAGATAACATGCTGATGTATTCTAATAAGAAGCGCGTGCCTCACCAACACTCCCTTTAGCAGATCAAAGAGCCAAGCATTTATATGTTGGGGAAAGTCTTGCATTAATTATCAAAAACTTGTCTGTCCAGTGGAGTTACATACCAATTAAAAACACAATTCTAGCAGAGTCCAAATGACATTTCTAATGATAGCTTTTAAAAATTACTGACATGTACATGTTATTAAAAGGTTAGAGAAATTTGCATTTAGCAATGAGGAAAAATAAATAGTGTTGAGTGTGCAGATAAGAGCTCAGTAATTAGGAGTAGGCACTGCAGTGGTGGAAAACATTTGAAGAATAAACCTGGAATAGTTTGCTTCTTTCTCTGTTGCCCTACAGATATTTTACATTATTCAATCCAAAATACCATCTTTCTGATTCTAACTTTCCTTTTGCATGTTAATGTTTAATAGGAGCCCTTGGCTATCTATGGGCACAATTATTAGATATCCGCAGAGAGAAATTGAAAAATTAATCATACTCTCAATTTTGTACTTCTCTGATCCATTGGAAATGGCTTTAAGAGGGGAAGCATCTCCCCTGTCACAGGCTTCATCTAAACACAATCAATATGCTGCCAGAGATGAGTTGCTTGTGCAACCAAGACAATTGCGTCAATACTGTAATTAACTGATTATTTATATGTTGGCACTTGTCCTGATGCACTGCCAAACAGAAATACTTCTCTCTCTTTCCTGGAACAGAAATACTGAGTGTGTGGGTTAATTACCAAAAACATTACACAACTTTGTCAGTCTTTATCACCCAGGATGTTATGTCATATATTGGCCATGAGCACCTATTATTTGATGACACATACTAACACACAATCAGACTACATAAAGTGCTATAAAGGAGGAACACTGAGTTTTATTTTTCTAATACAAAATAACCAGAAGTCTTGCTGTAGGTTTTTAGTAATCTTTGTTGGGGGGTTTTTGCCATTTTTTTGCATGCAATATAATGTATAATATAATGTACTGAGTATAAAATATGCCACTATGAAGACAAAATGGCATTATTTGATATATTTCCACTCAATATAAAGTTTCTAAGTGGAAATTTAGCTTTTGAAAGGAACAAACATTATAAAATAATGTAATATGCAGAATAATGATAACTAAAATTTCAGTACTGCCTAAGGTTTCCTGTAAAATACTGCATTTCATGTCCAGTCCTTTCACTGAGAGTGTTTAAATTTCAAATCAACTTCACCTACAGCACACCTGATTTGAAAATATCTCTTATTTCTGTTTGTAGTAATTCCTGACATATGATCTGCAAAAGCACGGTCACTGACTGTATCAAACAACATGCTGAGAGCCTGTCAGGCCATGTGACCCTTTCAAATGAAGAGGTAAGAAGGCCCTCTTTAAAATTCAGCCATTTATACCTTTTTATCTTGTGGGTGGTTGTTTTTACATTATTAATATTTACAGATGAAATAAATTAAATATTGGGGGGGGGTTATCCTTTCAAAAAGCAACATTAAAGCAACCCTCATCAGTGGGAATATAGCGGGAAAACAAATTTTTATTTACTTTAAACGCAAAGAAGAAGTGAATTCATGACTATGCCTTCCAAAAATGTCAATGTAACCAAGTTAACCTGGTTAAAAATACGTATGATTAAATAACAGTACATTAAAAAAGGGTTTTACATTGTTTCATTGCACAGATGTCATCTGCAGCACTGAATTAAAATAGCGTTTAAGAGTACAGAATCAACATCTGAGTGCATCTGAGTAAAGGTTAGTAGTTTAAGGCATTCTGGTATAAGGAATTAGACAGTAGCAGTAAAACTAAACTCAAACACTCTAACACTGCAGTAACATCAAACAGTTGACTGTGCCTTGGACTAAATCCCAGCTCACCTAAATGGATTAATAAATTGTTGCCAGGAGTGAAATGTGTAACTGACACATTAAAGCATGTATGGGTGCCAAGCCGTCCAATTCACACTCATGTGTAGTTCTGTTTCTCAATGAACCACAGTTACACTATTGTTTTAGGTTTTATACTTAGCTTGGCCATCTGAGAAAAATTACTTGTGTTTCTCGTGTCAGTGAGAACAAGACCCATGATAGATCATGCGCTTCTCAGTACACTCCTGTTGGCCTTACTTAATTTCCCCTACCATGCTTCAACTGAAACCCCCATCCCGCCCACAGACAGTCCACGGACAGAATGGCATCCTCCTTAAACAACTCTTCTTTAACATCTGCCCAGAAGCAGCACTGCTGCCTTTTGTCCACTCACTGTCTCCTAAGGCATGTCATCCAGCTCTAATCAAGCAGAAAATGGTCATAAATATTTCTTTCTGCTAGATTTCACATTCACATTTCACGCAGGGACATGATATTTTCCCCCCTACCTCCAGGGAGTACCTAATGCAAAAAACAGTCACTTATATTCAAGGCTCATGTTCCTTCAGTCAAATGCAGAACATATTCCCCGTTTGCAGGGGAAAACAAGGGAAAAAAAGGGAGGGGGCAAGGAAAAAAGCAGAGGAGGGAGACATAAAGGACTGTCTTATTTTCTGTGCCATTTACTGGCTAGTACTTTCACAGCCATCCCATTACATCATGTCAAAGATTGTAAACAAGCAAATAACAACAGCGTATCAGAGACCACAGTGATGGAGCAGTACATATTGTCCTGGAGGTCTCTCTGTCACCAACTGGGGAGGGAAAAAACATTTGTTTTCATTGTTCGTTTAAATAATATATATCTTTTTTTATAGAGAGAAAAGGGCTGCGTGAGGATTTATTTGAACCATTGTCTCTGGCCTGGCTAAGTATTTATGGCACATGTCATTCACAGGATGCCGAGGTGCCATCACTTTTATTTATGACAAGACATCCCATCATGGCATTTCATTCTCTAAATGGTATACAGCTATTCACCAGTGAATACCGACCTGTGCCATTTTTCTCTCAAATAGAGGCCATGTCACTGCTGAACGTGCACAGGGGGTTGTTATTAATCACTCATACACACTTTGATGGGTGAATACATGTCAAACAATCAAATTTACTCTAAGAGACCTATACATGGCGTGGCTGTCCATAGATATTTGCTTCAATGAAGGCTCATTTGATCATCAGAATTGGTAGTTTATCATATTTTACCCTGCGTGCAAAAAACATGGCTGTCAACTTTTTTAACATATAACAGAAACAAGGAATATACACTGTGCACTAGTGCTGTACTGAGTGAAAGTTTACATTATTCTAAGACAGTTATGTAAGGTGGCAGTGTGCAATGCATAATAAATTGTTATTGTTATTATATAATTATTATTATAAATTAACTATCTATCTATCTGATATCAAGGTCAGTCTTCTTGTCATGACGGCTATATCCCAGCCTGTGACAACATTTGGATCGTGGCTTCTGTGGCTCTGACGGGAGTGCTCCAAACATCTGACAAATCAACCTTGATCATGTCATCATCAGCAGCCAAAATATCTTGGCCAGTTAAAAGCAACAAATCTCCTAGCTTAACCTCATGTAGTTAAAAGCAGATCATAGCTGTAGTCGAGTTTCTCTTCCTCAATGTAAACACATCTGTGCTCATTCTGCTTCACTGATAATTTTTCCCTGGCATGATTTTAGCTCGTCACATTAACATCAGTGAAAATAAAGCAAAATCTTAAGACGAAGGTAATAAACGATCTCTGCACTCACTTCTTTTTAAGCCATGATATCCTTGTTGCCTCCTATCATTTAGCTTAGACTTGGTCTTAAACACTGAGTCCTTGGGAAGTACAGTTGTTTCAGGGTACTCCAGGGAGCAATATCTGCAGTCTGTGTGCCAACAAATGGCAGCAGGTGGCATTTTGCTACTGTGCAATCACCTGGCTCCTGTTAGAACTCTAGAACTTCCTCCTCTGTCGCCCTGCCTAACCAGGACTTGAAGGCAGACGCCAAGGTTGAACACTGCTTTCTATTATCCGCATTGTGCTCAGAGATTATGAATAAGATATAAAAGTCAGGCTCACTACAGGCTTTTCACATTAGCCTGGCTGTGTAGGGGATGCCAGCTATGCATACATGTATACAAGCAAGTGCACGTGCTTCCATGTGTCATGCACACACCTCCACATGCACACGCATTTAAACATGCATGCATACATGCCATTCATGCACATATAGACTCTATCTGAGGCAACTTTACCTTTGTAGGCATTCATATCCACACCCAAAAGATGCCTTAATCTGCAACAAGGATTAGGGCTTATTGGAACAAATAAGTGTTTTAAAAGGAGAGAGTCCCGGTTTCAATTTCAATAGCTCATTTAACCCTTATCTGCCCAAATCCTTAGGGTCCATTCTATGTTAATTGGATCTACATTGCACAAGCATTGGGGGTGTTAACAAGCACAGCCTATGAATATTAATTACCCTGAAGTTTTCTGCACAGGAAAGACTTCACTGATACATATTAATTCTATGAAGTTTTTAAAGTAGTGCTCTCATTAAAAATGAATAGGAACTGCGCTTGAATGTTTTCCCATGAGGAATTGTGCATCCTTAAGACTATCCCTAATAAATTGGGTCAGATTGGTTATCCTTAAAGAACAGCATCTCCTTAAAATGGGATTATTATTCAACTAAATGTAAACATTCCAATCGGGTGAAGAAAGGGTTTTGTTTAAACTGTGTTTTGACAATGGCCATTAAAGCTAGTCATGTCTGAGCGTGTACTTTCCCAACCACAGCCTCCTGAGGCCCTGTTAAAACGGTTACTTATTTACAACACTAAACACACAAGTTGTTCAGCTAAACAGTGCTAAATTACTCTGTTTGCCTGAGTGTGTGTGTGTGTGCGTGTTTTCTTGTGCAATGATTTGTGTGTGCATGTTGATGTGGAGCATTCAGAAGCTGTTGCTGGCACTACTTTAAATAAAACATTGAGGATGCATTAGTCCTCTGGCTAGTCGAGGCCTCTCTCTCTCTCTCTAAGCCATTTAATACTGAACCGATGTAGACGTGTTTCCCTGTCTGCCTCCAGCCAGCTGCTTCAGACACCTGCTCAAAGTTTAGAGTTGCCCACTTCAGCACAAACACGCAAACCATGGCCATCAAAGACGATCCGGGCACCACACAATGAGACCCACTTCACTCTTCCTAATGATACCAGCATACACTTGCATCATTTACATGGAAGGCATTTGTATGTCCACACTTCCTTGACAGATTCCACAGTTTTTCCACTAGGACAAACAGTGTATTTCAAATAAAGACTGAGGATGCACCCAATTAATATCATAAATCTGGTTAGGATCTTGATACTATTCAGCCATCTGTTTATTCCAAAACCCAGGTTTACATCCAGCTTGTCAGTAACACCACTGATACTTCTGAATAAAATATTTTAAATGTTCTCTAGCTAATATGTTATAAAAAGAAACCTATTTAGTCATGTGATGTGCTGAAGTTTACAGAGGTTTGCTGATTAAGTTGAAGCATTTAGATGGATGGTGCTTTGAACTTCCCAAGCCTGTCTTTATCATGCAAACAAAAACCTGATGAATTATAGGCCAAATGTTTAGAAAACAACCTGTATTAACCTCTTGCCTTTAAAATGTGGAAAAGACTCTCTGGTGTTTTAGTGTGGATGAAAATCTTTGTAAATAACCATTAAATTACTAATTTTATGAGAATGCCACTGATAAGGAAAACTGGTTCTCTTGCCTATGTCATGTTTTAGATTTTAGGTTTATCTTAATTTTATCTAATTTTCTTGTGCTTTGCTATTAGAAATTTTATAGCCCTGATCCATGCAAGCATTGTCTCAAACCATGTTAGTGAAATTGTAATTATTTAGTATAAATCAACTTCTGACAGTGTCTCCATTAACATGTTTTATTTTATGTGGGAGTTAAAAAAAAAAAAAAGGTTACTTCAGAGCATATTTTTGTGCTGAGCTACAGAGAGAGATGAGTGAGTGTGTTTGAATGTGTGTGTGCTTCTAAGTGTGTGCTTCTAAGTGTGGCCATTCTGATTACCACAATGTCAAACAACTCCTGTGATCCCCCTCCTGCTGCCCACATAGGCAGGGTGTGTAAACAGGATGTCGACCCAAGCAACAGTCAACTATTTTAAACTAGGGGTTTCGGCACACATGTAACCTGCGCTTCATCTCTTGTCAGTCGGAGAGCGGCAGCTGGAGGTAGACTCAACAAAATGGATGAGTTCATAGGCTGTTTTGGAAAGCGTCCATAAGACAAAAATGAGGTGCTGGGTGGTTTACCTCCTGAAAGTTCACTAACAAAACCTGGGTGACAAAAGGATATGAAAAGTTGCACCTAGACTAAACAGATTTTGTTTTCAGATTTATAAATGTGTGTAATAGTGTTTAAAAAAGATGATTCAACTGAGGGAAGTGTGAGCATTAGTAAAAACGGTCAGGATATTTTCAGAGACAGAGGCTGTGCTTTTTTTCCTTTAATAATTATTTCCCCTTTTTTCGACATAGCAACGCATCGCTGTTCAATTTTCACCTCCATCTGTGTGATTATTAATCAGATCACACATCAATTGCCAGAACCAGCAAAGAAATTCAGCCTGTAATAAAACTGTCATGTGCTGTGGTATAAAGACAGATGTTGCCAGTTGTGTGATAACATAATTAAACTGTTCTGTGAGGGATTCCATAAAATTATTCAAATTGGACGAGCACTATCATTTTACCAATAAGCAATTTAGGGCAATATGCAGTGTCATAACACTGATGTTATCCTCTCTGCCAGATTTTCCAATAAGCCGGAGCCTTTGCTTGGCCTCCTGTGACAATATGAACAGTATACATGAAGATACCTGAGAGCTCCTAGAGATGTTGGAGTATCCTTTCATTGTGATGCACAAACCACTACACTATGGAGCCACTATAGTGTAGCAAAGCTGTTGGTCAAAAAGCACACAGAGCAAAGACGCCTTTGTCATGAACGTTAAATATTCAGCATTGCACTGCACACATTTATCTAATTCTGCTGTAGAGCAAATACAGACATACTGGCAGGAATTCAATTCAAAGGCACAGTGATAAGGGTGTATGTTTTTCAATCTGGGCATAGCATGCTCTCTCTCGCCCTCAGCTCTGCTGCAGAGTGCATACGATTAGCAGAGATCTGAGGCAGAAAATGCTCTCTGGCCTCCTCTCTGACCTGGTGCTGTTAACTCTCTCAGTCTGACCATTAGCCCATAATGTGGACTGGATGCCCAAAACCAGCAGGTCCTACACTTGAAGGCCTGGCCTTTGCGCCTCTATTCTGCATGAGCATATATATGCTTATAGACATCTGTGTGTGTACCTGTGTGAGTGTACTGGGACAGCAAGGCTTATCATGGAACACTTCACCATCAGAGAACAGTTAAGATGTGGAGTTCCACCTTCTCAAGCCTCCACAAGGGACACTGTATGATTTGCATTATGCAAGCAGAGAATGTGTGCCCACTCAGCTCTTTCTGTGGCTACTGTTATGGATGTCACTCTCCCCTCTCTGGACACGCAACACGAAAGGCACCTCAACCACTCAGGCATACAAGAGGAAAAAAATAAGCAGCTAGCTGGTCTTATCTTTCAATATGTAGAAAATCTTTAAAAGCACTTGTTTGACAAGGTAGGTTAGATGAATGTGTATGCAATAAAAGAAAAGCAATTATTAATCACTGTTTTAGGTATTTTCTCTTCTGTGACCAATATCACTGAGAGGAAGATGTTTTAGAAATCAGTCTAAGTTTATTAAAAGGGCTCTTCTAAAGGACAGGATATTAATATTTAATGCTCTACAGTTGTATCAAATGAAAGAAATTCAGAGCGAAAGAGTAACTTAAACAGGTGAGATGCTTTGCTGAAAATGACCACACATCACAGGAAATGTGAATATCCTGAAGACAGTAGCTCTAGAGCTAACACGATGTCCCTAACAATATTACTGTCACTGTGCGTTTATGTGACAACTACATCTGCACAACACAGTTTCCTGTTGCAAAATCATTTAAATCACAAATCACAAAACAGGTTATTGCAAAACTTTTTCATACTATTGCTTTTGTTTTATTTTCGCCTCTGCAGTATCTTCACTTCCTCATGTGGATAACGTTAAAACCACAACTTCTGCAACACAAACAAAAACAGAAAGCAAATAAACAGTCTGGTTCAGGGGTGCAGACACATGTCCCATGAAAAAAAAAAAAACTGTTCATGCTATAAGAGAAACATTTATTAATAATTCATCAGCAACAGCAAACACACTGAACACAGCACAAGATGCACACCAAATATTTACAAGTGCACCCAAATGTCTAACCATTACAACACAACAGACAGGACATTGAGTTCCTCCTATAGAGAAATCTACTGAATTTCAACAGCATCTTGTAAAAAAAGACACGCAGCACCTTTTTCACCCTAAAAAAATATTTGACTTACTAATAGACATGCTTAATTCAAGCTTATGGTCCACTTCCCCCAAATCTGACTAGTCAACAAGATGAATTCCCCTGTCAGAATCAAGATGATCAAACAGATTACAATTATTTCATCCCCCATCTTTATTAATGAGGACTGTCTTTCATAGTTATGTTCCCTAATAAGAATAAATGATATGCCACTGCCAGGTTTGTTGTTCCGGCTCACTCAAGGGACTCTCAGACATTTGCACTTTGAGTCTGAAAACATTTTAGATTGATTTTTGCATCACCAAAGAGGTAATGGCACCTTGGATGTGTTGTGGAGAACAAAGAATGGAGGAAAAAAAACTCTCAGTGTGTCAGTTAGAGGCATATTAGTGCAAGCCACAAATAAAACTTAAAAGAAAGACTGTGAAATGTCACAAAAGTAAAAAGTTATCAAGTAACTGAGTGAAGATTGTAATGCCCTGGGGACAATTAACATGGTTCATGGTGCATGAGGGAAAATCCTCGGTTAGTCTAATGGGAGAATAAAAAGACCGCCTGCCTGTCTTGCCAGTAACACTAGCATGGTAAGTAGCCTATCAAAGTCCAGTGCCAGGAGCTGAGAGTGAGACATCTCGTCCTTCGTTCCCATCCGTGCATCATTTATCACACGCAACAATTAATACACCTCCCTGCATCCAGGCCACACAAATTAACCCCTGGATTTGTTCGAACTGCATAAAGCAGGAATTATTTAGCTATTTGCCACAGTAGAGAACAGGGGGCAGAAAATGTGACTGCAACATGGTGAAGCGGGATGGAGAGAGTTGCTGGTTTTTACTTCCTTTAAATGCCAGGGCAGATGCTGGAGAGCAATAGTTCTTTCTGGATGACTTGAAAACAGGGAGCATGCTTGGACGACTGGCTCTCTTCTAGTGGGGAGGCTTTATTTCCATCCCTTCTTGGTGTCAAGTGCACATCCATGACACTTTTCTCTTCCCGTTCTCTCCCTCTCCCCTGCCTCACATTTATCAAAGTTGTAACCCTGTTGTCTTTGCAGAGCGAATCAGAATGTGCCCCTGGCAAAGAATGAAGGAAAAGTCAACAGGAATTAAGTTTCAGTGCAACTGTTTACTCAACTGTGGCCTGCAGTTATTGAAATTTTATCCATGGTTTTGTGTGACTACTGCAGTAATGAATTCAGTATGGCTGTGATTTTCTCACTGACGACATGCTCGTTCGGAGCTGGAAAAAAGATGGGTGGGAGGTGGGGTCTGGGGTCTAGCTGGGGTAGTGGGGATGATCTGGAGAGGCCTAAAGGCTTCACAGACTAAGACTGAGAATCAGAACACACACTGACTCATCCTTTGTACTTACTGAACAATCAACACTTCTTCTACCACTTACGAACAGAAAATGTAATTAATAGAGGCATCTTGTTCCAAAACACACTGTACATCTAACATAATGACACCTGAAGCATCATTTTGCTTAGAGTGTATGTTTGACAAATTATTTGCATTTACATACACTGATACTCTACAATTAAAAGGAAAAAAAAAAACACTGGTCGAAACAATTCAAAGATATGACTACTGACAATGTTAAAGCAAAAACGTTACAGGGTCACGCCAGTTTTCTGACCCAGCAGCCTGCCAGGTCGAAGCACAAAAGATTTTTTTTGGACAAAATCTGCTATTGTTAAATTAGTTAATACATCTTTTTGGCTTACTGTTCCTGTTTTTACACATAAATAAACTATAAAGAAGGTAAAAGATGTATTAAAGAATGAGGCAAATGATATGAATTAATACAATTTTACTTGTTCAGCTAATAGCCATCCACTTATGCCCACTTACATTGGCTAAACCATTCCTGCTGGTATATAAGTACACATTATTTTCTCTTCATGTTAGTATTGGGAAATAAACTCCCCAGTGTCTCTCTCCTCCTGCTCTCTACCGGTAGCCCTGCTGTTCTGTCTGTGCTACCACACATTTAGCAATTAGCATTATAGCAGGGGGCTAGTGCTACAAGTGCATATACCTGGTCTAACAAAGTTCCTGGCAAAAACCCTAGTCATGTTAATGCAGTGAAATCTAAGCTATCATATGCATATCATATCACAAGAAAACTTATCTGTACTACTACTATTATAAAAGTATTTAACTGTGTATAACATCGCCTAAAATTCCAAGCAATGACTCTTTAAAATGCTAAAATACTATTTAATCCTATTGCCAAAATGAGAGATGAATAAATTTGCTGGTTCTCATTATTTCTGAAAACAGAACTGTTCATCAGTTTCCAAATATCATAGCATCAGAATACCATGATGATTCTGTTGGGAGATGATAAATGATAATACTAAGTTATTGCTAAGCTCTATGTGTTACAATGCCATATCCCCTTGTTCCATGCTACAGCTTTGTTTGCCTCCCTGTACAAATGCTGATGGATACGCTGTGACAACAGACAACGGCACAGAGCCCGTGCATCATCACCAAACAGCTTCTGACAACAACCCTAGTTGTGCTGTCGCAAAGACCAAGATAGCAGAAGACACACTGATCTTTTCAGTGTTGTTTCCTTAAACACAGTGTCGTGTGCCACACATAACGCTGACACCAACAGAAAGAGCTTGTCTGTTTGCCTCAAGTCTGAGATGGTGAAAATGTTTCGGCTTCACTGACGATAACGCTGGCATCTGTCTCCTCACCTCATTGGTTAGTACAGCAGAGTGTGGCATTAGTTGTGAGTGTGAGGTGTGTTTACAATGAGCCGGAGGAAAACGCTGTCATCCAATTGGATGTCATGGTTCCTTAACTGTCTACAAAATCCTGTCGCACCTACATACTTAAAATATGTCAGAACATCATAATAAATATTTGATCAAAATGCAGATGCTGCATGCTACAATAAAGACGTTCACAACCAAACAATCACACAGAAAGAGCACTTCCCCTCCTTTAAATATTCAAAAAGGGCCTCAATATACATAAATAATAATAATAATGTGTTTATGAACTAGATGTACTTTGAGGAGGAATTAAATATTAAGAGGCACTTTAAGAGGCGGATTGGGCCTGCTGTTGACATGGCTTAATAAAGTGAAGACAGGTGTGAATGGTCTACCTGGTGCTGCTGGAGATGCAGGAGGTCTGCTGCAGTCACTTCCGCTGATGGCGTGGCACTTTTTGGTCGTCCCTCTCTGGGTACTCCCTCCACGCTTGCTCCTCCATTCTCATTGGCTGGGCCGTTGCTCGTCGCCTCCGTCCCAGATTCTTGCATCATGACTTAAAAACCTGAAAGAAGGCGCAGAAAAAGAGAAAACAGGGACAGAGACGGAGAGAAACAGCTGTTAAAACACACTGCAATGAGGTCGCATTTCAACTGTGGGCCAAACTATAAACATCTGTCATATTCTTCCCACACAATTTCACTTTTGTTGCAGGTTTCCCTGTTGGTTTGTGCTTCCCTGTGTCTTGTTTGTTTGCTTGTAGCATATGCAATGAGGCAAACACACACACGCATTCACAGACTGCTTCTAAACACAGTAATGAACGGCTCCTTTGTTTTGTCTTTTCCGGTGCAGATCCTTTACAGATGACAAGTCCATACCGGGCAGGAGAAAAGTAAGTGGGATTCAGGTTTTGTTTGTATTCTCCATTATAGGGTATATGTAGGGGGTATGGTGGAGGGGTTGGGGTCCAGCACACATTGGAGAGGAACCCAACCTGAGTTGAGTGAGAGTAGAGGAGCCCAAGAAAACACTGGACCTCCAAAACAAAACACTTTCTATGGAAATGGATATATTTACTTGCATGGCTCCCTGAAGAACCACGGCAGAATGGCTTTTTAATGGGAAACAGAGCGACTGTGTGAGGCCTGCCAAAGGATCTCCATGAGAAACATCCAATCTGAGGCTGAGCAAAAACAGTCAAATCCTTGAGGGGTGCTCAATTAACACCAAAACACAGGTCTGAATATAAATAAATCCCTTTGAGTTGGAAAAAAATGTTGACTTTCATAACTTAATCTAACTGAAAAGGGTAAAATACAAACACTGGCAGTAGTTTTAAGCACCACTGCACGCTTTATGTAAAAATATGGCAGCAGTAATCAGTGAATACACAGCTATTTGCTTACAAGATATGTCCTCAGTTTTGTTTTTGGATACACAAAAGCCAGACAGACATGCCATCTATCCTAGCACACCCCCTCTGTCTCTCTGGGGATAAGTGCCAGTGACACTGGTGCATATCTGTGCCTGAATTCCTCAAATCAGTGGAATGATTTACAGCTATTGTGTGCTGGTCACAGGCCTCATTGCTGCAATGCATCTATCCCCCCAATTCCAGGGCAGTTAATGAAGCTGACCAAGTCAGGCAGAAGCAAATTAACTTGGCTGATTAATTATTTATATGAAGCAGAATAAATGCCTTTAAAACACTGGGCCTCATCATGAAAGAATGTGAAAGTGGAAGTTAATGCAGATTTATGGTGCTGCGTTTAAGGCATGTAATAGGAAGGCCAGTCTGAGTTTATATGTGCTCAGGTACACATGCACAGTGTCTCCAGAGATCCCATCTAAACAAGATGCAGACACACACCCAAGGGGACACACACTCAGGCTGACAGACAGGAAATTGGGGTTGACAACTTGTCACAAAAGAATATTTACAGAGCAGAGGTGAGATAATAATCTAGACATGGGATTATTTAAAAAAATAAACAGTACTATAAGGAGAAGTGCTCTTTCAAAACTTGGTTTTAGGGATAAGCTCATAGCTCACTATCATCAGCAGCAGTTTTAGGCTAAAACTGTAACAGAACAATTCCAAAGTGCGTTATAGTTTACATTTCCTCTCCTGTAGAAGCCCTCCTTGCAAGAAGCATGACTGAATGAGTCATCTGACACTGTGGCCTGTGCCGGTTCAGTTGTGTGTCACGACGCCCCCACACTCAGGGGCCTGTCTGAGCAGCTTGGGCCCGGCCTACAGGGCCTGTTCTCCGGCTTGAGCCGGCCCCCCCTCTCCCTCCAGACAGATGTTGACCCGGCTCACCCCTCCAGTCTGGCACAGCCTCCCTCCATAATGGGATTTTCTAAACAAGGAGTGAGCAAGAGGAATACTGTGGGATGGGATGCAGCCAGCCACAACTCCATCTACAGGCCCCTGCTTGCACCAACTCCCCTTCTGAGACACCAATTAGAAACACACATTCTCAGGCAAAATTAAATGCCATTTGAAATAAACCATGTGCTGACGTTATTCACCCCCACTTATTTTTCAAATAAAAGACATTTTTCCACTTGCAGGAAAAAAAGAGCTGTCTTTTTTTTTCTTTTCTAAAGCTACATAAGGGTGTGGGGTGGGGGTAATGGCTATTATACATGCACTGTCATTCCATGCAAAATTTTCATAATTGTAACGGAAAGGCGTAAATTTCCAAATGCATGGCATCTCCAAAAGTAATCAAGAGAATGAGCCGCGGGGCTATTTTAATGTATGCAAAACTAGTGACCCACAATAAAGGAGAGAAAGGCTACAATGAATGCAAAGTAATGCGTGCATGCTTGAGACCGGCACTGATGAGGGGATGGCTAAAATTAACACCCAATTAATTTTCGAATTGACAAACAAATGAAACCCATAAATCTAGTTTCTCATTAATTTTAGCACAGAATAATTCAAAGCTGCAATATCATGAGTGAAAAAATTGGAGGGAAAAAAGAAAATGGAAAATGGGCATTATCCATCATAAATATCAAGCAGATAGGAAAGAGCCTTATTAGAGAGTTGTGCTGATAACAATGTTAATCTGTGAAGCACTGAGGCACGGACACCATCGTCATCAGCTGAAGCCCGGGCAACTTGGCCACGTGACTTGGCCCTGAGTTTGTTTATCTATCTATTTATTTTCACTTTGCTCTGGGGAAAGCCTTGTGTGTGATGATGATTCAAAAAGCTCTAAGTTTTTCCATTTGTTCCATTTATACACCACGTGCAAATTCAACTGTAATTATGGGTCAAGCATCCTGCTAAATGGGGTGTAGTTACTGGGTTTAAGAACATATGCATTCGTGGTCCAAACACAAACATTTCAACATAATAAAATACACAAAAGGAGACGTGAGGGGGAAAAAAAAAAAAAGCTCTCTTATTATTAATGGAGCATGTCAGTTTTTTCGGAGCTGGAAAAAAAAGTTTAAAAAGGGAATGAAAATAATGGAAATTCCAGGAGATCAAAACAAGGCAACAACAGTTTGTACAGAGAGAACTAGCTGTGCTGTTGATTATTAGATGCCTGCCTGGTCTTTAGGGGGGAGTTGCTTGCAAAATAAAACAAGTGTTTGGAACAAACACCGGATAATAAAAAAAAGGTCAGAGTTTCTGTTTGTTTACAGTTTGTTTTGTTTTCCCTGCCTCAAATGGCATAGGGAGTACAGTACAAACAAGAGTCACATGTGCCTCCCACCTGACCAGACAGGTTGAAGGTTAAGAACAGCCGGCGGCCAGAGCTCATCAGCTCACCCTCCCCACCACACTGGAAATCCAACGCCTGCCCCCTGTCATGCCTGCCTGGAATTCAACAGCTCAAACAAGTCAGCGGCGGATTCAAGGTAGGGTCGGTCCGCGCAGCTGTGCTCTGACCCTTCTCCATGTTCTGTTTTTCTTTAATGCTCATGACAGTAGAGCCTCAGCGGCCACCTGCTTCGATTCGCCAAGTTCTCACACAGCCGTTGTTTACACAAGCACACAACAAAAGCACAACATTTCTTGGGTGGGAGATAATGACATACAAAGGAGACAATAGGGAGAAGTTCACTTTAGAGCTGTTTAGGTTCGGCTTGGTTGCTAGACTAGACAACACATTGCCGTGTACCAAAGGTGCAACAACAGGATGCTTCTGAAGGTTGCTGAAGAGGCTTGTGTTTTGCCGTATTTTGGCTCCTGGTGCGAGAGAAAAGTCAAAAGACAAACACAAGCTGCATGTTAAATAATCCATTATCGCAGCCCTCATCACTGATAACAAACTACTCTGCGTATCTGTCTCTTGAAAATATTCCACTGGACAACACAACATGCAGAAATTGGGCTAAATTCCAACAAGCTTTATAAACTGCACTCCCACACCCTCATACATATTATCTCCACAGCAGAACCACCTCAGTCACAAAGACTGAAAGTGGATCCAGTTGCAGCCCCTCTTCTGAGAGAAACGAACGGCTGCGATGACATTCTGCCAAAGGAGACTTCACAGTCAGACCAAACAGCCGTGTAATCTTGCCAGCCACTTCAACCAAGTCACAGATAAGCAAAGCATATCTCCAGACTACTCTGACAGTATAGAAGTAAAACATGCTGCAGCCACCCTTCTGCAAATAATACCCCCATTGCAAATCCTAGATTCCTGCACCACAAGAGACACAGAAGTTCTTCCCAGACCTTGTACGGGGTATAAGCAGGCCACTGACACCAGCAAACAAAGCAGCTGTTTGTTTAATAAGTGATTGCTGCCATGGCTACAGTAAACATGAGGAGCAGGGGTTTGTGTTTATGAACAAACACATCTCCTTGCAGGAGCCATTTAATATTAACCAGGTGAAATGATCAGCCAATTTCCTAGGTGACACTAGGGGCAGGCAGAGAGTAAACAGGTTCTAGGAGGGGAGAAGGAGGGGGCGAGGCTTTAGGGAATCAAGGTCGATGCAAACGCAGCTTTGACTAGAATAAACAGCGAGGCAAAAGTCAAGATAAACAAAAAGTCATTCTTCTGACATTTCAAGACGCATTAGGCTGGTGTGTTGCAGCTGCTAGCAAGCCACCATGAATGAGAACAAGATGGGGTGACGGGTGGGGTGGGCTGCCATGGAGGTGGTCTCCTATGGAAACACATCATTGTCAAGCAAAGCAATCGTGTGTTTCTTCCAGGCCCAACAAACAGTGGCGCTTCACAACAGCACAGTGAGGAACTTGTAAAAACATGTTAAACATTTACCTCATTCAATTATTCAGTAACTGGGTTTGTGGAAATAACAAAGGAAGTCTGAGGGCTCCCAGAGATGGCACACTCACTACATCAGGGCATGGAGAGAAAAAGAAACAACAAAGAAGGAATTAGGTGGAACTGAACAGGAAAAGATGTTATCCTTTATAAATCACAGTGCCTGGTTTTGATTACTTGATTTATGTGTGACTTGAATAGTAAGATTATGACTTACTCTGCCTGCTACATCAAAAATGTAATTGCCCACAAATAAGTGATTATACACAGTAGATAATGTATAGTGGGGACTTTCAAGCTGCACATCACCTTGACCATTAATTTTTCATGCATACAACAACTTGCCATCTGCTGAGCTGAAGCCATCCAATGAGGCTTCCCTACCCAGAATCCCCTGGTGTTTTTTTTTCCTCCACTTCCCTTACTGATATAATTTAGTCCCCTAAAAAACTGCTACCCCCATGAGAGGAAGGCATAAAATATGATCAAAACACATATTTATAACACCTCGGGATGACTGCAATAGGATTCTCAAGCATGAAAGTTTAGATCCAAACCTATTACTACACCACAAGCAGAGGTGACTGTGATGATTCACATGAATATCTGAGTATTAACACGCTACAAGTGCAGATAAATTAACAATAAGAAGGGTACGAAAAGGCAGACTCCAGTAGAGAAACTGAATAGATCCATAATTTCAGAAAATACACAAAGCAGTTTGTCTCCTTTGCATGGAGCCATGTGAGAAACACCTCGGTGTAAAGGCCTGCTGTGCACAGACAATGACAGAATGTGCCAAAGTAAGGCAGGCCATGATATTTTTAGTACAACTAGGGCCGATGGAGACTAAGTAAATAGAGAAGTCTAATGAGTTTAAATCTGGTTGTGCATGAATGGAATAGTAATTCTGGGATGTGGAGCCTCTTTTAGGAGTGGTACGCCACACATTTTCTCAGCGACTCTCCTTCATTTGACTTTGATAATCTCGCTCAGATGTGGCTTATGCCCATTAACACTACAGCGAGAGGACAGACACCAGGAGACAAGGGGCTGCTTTTTCTGACCACAGGCTTAATGCAAGGGAAAAAAGCAAGCATTGCTGCCCTCAAGCTCATCTTACCAATTAGACCTGTCATACACAAAAACCCAAAGAAAAACACAACTCCAATCTATCAGTGTCCTATGGGAGCTGCAAAAGCACTTATTGTTTTAACATTACTTAAAGTGTGTCATATATTTTTAATCATTTTTACTAGAATCCATGTAAGGGCTGCTCCCATGCGAACATGTAGAGAGGAAATGTGTCAGATACATTTTCCTGGGAAAACTGAGGTTAGCCTTAACGAACTTGTCTAATTAATAATGTGTGCCTGTGCAAAGAAAGGACAATATTATTAGCATTGCTGCCTTTTGGGGGTGGGGGGTGGGGGTATCAACTCATCAGAGTGCACGCTTCCTTTGTGATCTGACAACATAGAGCCTAATCATTTTTTGGTTAAAGCTTTGCAGTTCTGTTAAATCACAAAGACAGACCTGTGGTAAACCACAGCTCTAAAGACAAAGTAAGCTGCTAATTACCACTGAGTAAGTCATCAGCTGTGGTAGATCCATTTATTATGTTTCCTCTCTCAGTACCATGCACGATAAGTGGAAGAAACTGTAGTCTGGTCAAACGCCTGCTATTTAAATAATTCTTGACTGTGTTAAATGTTTCTTTGCAGACAAAAACACACAGCAGGTGCATGTCTCTCACCTCCCTTGTTTAGAGTTACTCACAAAGAGATTAAGTTAAGCTATTGATTTCCCAGACACAGTCATTAACCTTTACACACAAATAATGGCACGGTAATGGAGTGACTATTTTGTTTCAATAGTTTCTCACAATTGTCATTCCTCAATGGCTGTTTAAAATTTACCAAGTTGACTATCCATAATACAACACGAATTTGCTATTCGACACATGATTGGCTGTCATTATTATGGGCGTGGCCTTACCCACTGAGTCCCCCTACTGCTTCTGAAGGAGAAATTCTTCCTCAACATGGTATGACAGGGGTCATTTAAGCCTAAGAAGCACGTTATAGCTTCTCAGAGAGAGGACAGAGAGGGTTAAAATGGAAGGGAGTTCCATCAAGCAGTTAAATTGAAGATAAAGGGCGAATGGCTAAATACCAAAAGACCTTACATGAATTTCTTCCTTTTAATAGAATCAGGTTTTAACAACTCTTTTTTGTTAAATACAGCCCATGTCAGGATGATGCGTCCCACTCATAAAGCAGCACAATGACAATGTACAGTGGCACTAATACAAGGACATAGTTCATCATGACATTTTCTGCAATTCCCAACTGATTAGGGTCATTATGTTGGAGGCCTGATTTATGTTGTCATTTCCTCTCACCGATCCTGCATCAATGAATCTTAATGAATTGGTAAATAAGGGTGAAGATTACACTGTGTGACACTGCAACATTTCTCACCCTCAACGGCCGAGATTTATGTAGCCAATTAGAGACTAACAGAGAAAATTGGCTGGCAGAAAAATAATATTCTTTATGGCACAAAATGGAGGAGCATTCTCAGTGAAGGGCAATTGTACTGTCAGTGTTGAAGTCCATAAAACAGCCTTCTAACCCTCCTTCCAAATGCAAAGGGGGGAGCTGGACTCCTGTTTGCAAGCAGGGCAAGTTCAGACCATTGTGAGTCTATACGTTTCACGGAGCTGTTAAGACATGCAGTGAGCCAAAGTCCTTAACATTCACCATGGACCACCTCACATGTTTGATCGGCATAAATATACCCCTGTATGACAAACATGTTTACCTTCTCACTGCAAACATCAGACAATCAGACACCATGAGGTGCTGCTTCTCTAATGAAGACACAAGAGCTTTTATCAAGGCCAGCCGTGTCCCTCTGTCACAAATATGCCTCTTTCATACAGACATCAAATAACATTTGCACAAAGAAATGAATCCAAATTATTTGTGCTAAACATACAACAGGGCAATATTTGTCAATTAGTTTTTTTATGTGAGGATAGATACACATCCAAAATCCTTCATCTTTTTTTTTTTCAAAGTAGGAATATCAAAATAAAATCACCTATTTGAAGATATGTCTGATCAGCACATAGTGGAGGACATATACAATCTGATTAGGGCCTCTTTAAGTATTCCTGGGCACATCATTATTACAAGCATGATAGCTTTTATTTCTCAGATGCAGATTAAAGAATCCTGAAGATGATTATGGTGAGGGACAAAACTGTTTTTGTGTATCACTACAAAGCATGAAAAGCCAGCCTGCTTATTAATACCAACTTCTTAAAAGGGCACTTAGAGTTATAATGAGAGCCTTTATGTATTACATATTGTGACTAGATTTACTGTGAGGAAGCGGCTCTCCACATCAAACAAGCTGGCTTGCTATTAGGCACAGGGGCTGAGGGATGCTGTGTGAAAAGGAGTGGAAAATTAAAGCTGAAGCAACGCAGGAAAGGGCTTAATTTACTGGCATGTACAGTATGCAAATGAGATTACTCTCAGCTTAACTGCATCATTTATGTCCATAATAACAGCATCATCATTACAGGGCTCAAATTAAATTACACTGTAATTAGCATATCAAAGTGATTGGTTAAAGTTTAAAACAAATACCCAATTTTGTTAATGAACATCTGTAATCACCGTGTAGACTCTCAGTAAAAACATCCAAAACAAATATGTGTTTTGGAGAAGGGGAGGAATATCCCTCCCAAACGACATGTCTGTACGTATACGTGTGCATCTGTGTGCATCGTAGTACTGTTGGTGAGATGGGGTGGGGTGAGATTGGGGGGGGGGGGTTTACCTGGAGAGCTCCACACACTCAGGATATATTTCCCAAACTCCAGGAGATCAAAGATCCAATTTCCCACACTTGCCACTTCAGGAGCTCATCAATAAAATACTAATCACTTCACGGCTGATTCTGAGAGTGGAGCCGCAGCCAAAGGCTTAGGGAGACTTCCATATCGCAAAAAAACACCTCTGCTCTGACTGTCTTGACTGTTGTTGAGTGTGCACACACACTTCATCACAGCCACACATATAATTTGCAGTCAGGTTTATCCAATAGCTGTCCTGCCATTTTCCCTTATAAACATGGTGAGTGTTAGCATAGAGCGTCAGACCTATGACAGAAATCACACACCCCTTATTTCATATGCATATTAATGAAAGTCAACACAGCTGATCTAGCACATTCATCAGCCACATATTATAGACATTTTTGAACTTTTGCAAAAAAAAGTTCAACACACCACCACAAAGCCCAAAGACTTCCTTTGTTTCCTACTTTCTCACTATTGCCACCAACAGTATTTCTCTTTTCCCTCTGCTAATAATGCACCAAAAAAGTGGCAGCAGCTAGTCGTGTACATTATCGGGAAATGCACTCGTCAAATTTTAAAGAAGTGGCATCTTATTTTATTCATTAAGAAATCCATTAAAAGGCCTTATTCCTTGCAAGTATGTAAAAGATGTGCCTTTCAAGGTAGAGCTAGGGCAAATCCACTCCATCAGCTAATGACGGCACTCATTACACAGAGAAGCTGGCTAATGAAGGCGCGGTGGCCGGCCGATCCCCTCACCCAGCATAAAGCCCTATGAAATGCTAATATCTCACTTCTAATTAAAGGATACTAAGTCCAAATGCACCTTCACGGCTACTAGCTGGCAACATAAATTTTATTTTTTAACACTACACTACACCCAGAGATGTGCCTGAGCAACATTCCATTAATTCATATTTTAATACCCCCACTAGTCTTGGCGTTTGCCATGCTGCCTGCCTCTCCTCTACCTCTCTCCCCTATCAGCTTTATATCGTGAGTAAGCACATCATTACGCTTTCTAAGGGTAATTTATTTTTTTATTTTTTTGCTTTTTGTTGGTGCACATTTTACTTTAAAGTGCTTCCAGAAATAAACACTTATGCACACACAGCCTTTATGTGTGTGTCACAGGGGAAAGGTCAGGAAAAAAACAAAGAAAGAAAAAAAAAGGGAAAATATGCCAGTATCGCCCCTGCTGCACCTGTACGCATTTACAATGTTTACACATCTTTGGCTGTAAATTTGTTTACAAGAAAACCTGGTGCCTTTCTCAGAAACTGACCTTGAAGCCAGTAAACAACCCTCTTCACAAAGTTCATTAACGTCAAAGAGGGTATAGTCTTTTTCCCTTAGATGAAAAACAAAATAAAGAAAAGGTCAGCGCCATTAGCTTATCAAGAAAATATAACTGCAATGGAGTGGAAATTATAGTTAGGCCTGAACAAATACCGATGAAATAATGAGCAGGATGTGAGTCTTAACTACGGTTCCAAATAAATGTGAAAAAAAGGTCTATTAATCATTCATTGCCAGGTAAAAATGTGAACTGGTAGGTAATGATTTGATAAATTCTTTGCATCTTCCTCTGTGTGTATGCATCATGTTATTTTAAGGTCACTGTGACTCATTTATGTATTCAATAAAAGCAACTGTGAAAATCTGATTAAAAAATGCATTGCAAGGGTTTTTTTTTTAGGTAGAAAAAGATGTGGTTTATGCTGTGCAGCTTTAAAATTGTGGTATTTTGAAGTCACATCTTTAAAAGAATGAATCAACAGATCTTTAGCAAATGTAAAAAAAAACATCCAAAATGAAAACATTTGTCTAAGTTTCTGCCCAAGACTGCCCAAGACTTCACAACTGCACAAATTACTAAAAGAAAAAAATCCATTTGTTATTGAAATGAACACACAGAAATTATTTTACATTTAGTGCATCCTTTACCAAAGAGCAGCAGTAAAAAGCATGACTTTAAAGGTCAGTGTTAAGAACATATCACATGATGTCTGTTTGATCCGAGCCCAAGTATTTTCCCAAGGATTCTATGGCTCTGTACTGTGTAAATCACGCAGTCTGACCTTCTACATTCCTCATGCTCTGTCCTCCCATTCATCCACAGACACAGATAATACTGGGCAAATATCATAAACGTGAGGATTTTAGGATTGAGGTGAGGCTGCCATCATCCTCCACCAACTGGGGAAAAGAAAGCCCATGCATCTGAAAGAACCCCATTTCCAACTGCTGCCAGACTAACCTGTAGTGAGGTTACCTGACCCTAATACTTAAAGACCTCAATGCTGACTATCCATTGAGAATTCCCTCAGATGAATGCCAATTTGAGTACCGTCTAGTTTTTCAATTTTGATGACATTTTACCTGGGTTTTTCTATCAATACTAGTTCTTAGCATTACTATCCAATTCCACTGCAATACGATCAACTAGACTGGTAGTTACAACAACTCATATTTCAGCAAACTTGAAAAAGTTAAAATAAAAAAAGCCACAGCCACCAGAACGCTACATTTCCTCTGCAGTATCCCAGGGTTTCTGGAGTTTGTGTGGTTGTGATTCCATCCAAGTATCATAAAGAGCCTCTAAGCATCGCCAAGATGTTTCCAGTTCAAACGCAGTGTCGGCTTCGAGCCAGGGCGTGACCTGCAGCTGAACTGGCCTCTGCCCGGCCACAGGGAGGAGGGCAACAGCCACTCCAAATACATCACCACACCCCCTTCCCCCCGATAAATAACTAAACACAGCAAACAGAGGCCCATCAGTCAGCCCACACATAGCTAACACCAGGACGGGGACAGAGATCGATGGGGAGATACAGACAAATAAAGAAAGACAAAAGGAAGACAAGAAAAGAGGGGACAGAGAAGAAGAGATGTGGGGGTACACTGTGAGGGCATCTAACACTGGAGAGTAGTTAAATATCACACAGGAGCCTGAGCCAAGCGGCATGGAAGGCCAGGTACTGTAAGACTGTGAAAGCCAGGCTATTTTGCCGAGCTGTGACATTTGTTTCTTATTGTCTAAGTGGCAGCTGAAAGCGTCTCCCTGCGAGGGCCCCTCGGCTTTGCTCTGGCCCGCTTTGACAGGGAGGTAACCATATTAGGACGTGTATGGTAAAGTAAACAATAACATAGTTGCAATGAGATGGAAATTTTTCAGCTAATGGTGTTTGTCATTCCTGTTTTCAGTGCACTGAGCAGCCCTATGTTTTTTCTAGCTGGCCAAAGAGACTTTGTTTATGAAAACAACGCAGGAGCCAAGGCTAAAACCAGAGTATTAAAAAAAAAAGAGAGAGAGAGGGGAAGACTGCAAATAAATGTTACTTTAAAAAAATGCCTCTACCTTTTTCATTTGATTACATAAATAAACCCACATTTGGTTAGAAATAGCTTTTCAGTTTTTCTCTCCCTTTCAGGCCATGTTCACACAATAGTGGCTAAGTCTGAAAACACCTCTCCACTTCTCCCCACAGCAGTTGGTAACATCAATATTTCAGTTGTCTATCGCTATATCCACAATATTATATTTTTCAACCTATATATAACATAAAACAAGACTATTACCTACACTGGGCTTGCATGCATCCATGCAAACAGGAAGCAGAGGAGTTGGTTTCTTAGTTGCAACCAATCAGGGAAAGGTACAATGTCTCACTGTGTCAGGAAGAGAAGGGGTCTGGTATATGTGTCACTGTTTTCAAAATTCTCCACTTCTACATATCCACATCAACCCTGAACCCAAAGTTTTTTAATATTTTCACCCTAGAATTAGTAAAGATGTCCAAGATCCATTTTCAGTGAGTGCATCTGCATGTAGACAAAAGGCCAAAATGCTCAGAGACAGTGAGGGTGAAAAAAAATACCTGTGTACATGTGGACAATTCCAATGAGAACCAATAAGCTAATAAAATCTAATTATTGTGGTCATATTCACTGACAGAGACATAATATAATCATGGAGAATAAGATGGTGCAGAAAGCACAGATAATATATTGTTCACCTTTTTGCCAGTATAACATGATGCAAGTGTTTTCCTATAATAAAAAAAAAAAAATTGCCATGTTTTTCTGTATCTCTGTTTAATATGATATGAACACAAACTCATAGCAGAGGTCAAATAAATTTGAAACTAAAAGCAGTCATAAGAACATTAAAACAGTAAAACCTCTCTGCAGAATCAGGTCACTCCAGTAGACCTATGGCAATGTTCTGATCCATTCAAAGGGACCAACTCGGGGGAAGTAAATCTAAATCTGAATTCTTATAATCAATTTTAAATTATATGAACACTACAGACCAATAGCAAATATCTTGACAATGTTGACCTTTAAAGGGCCAAGAGCAGAATAGTCCAAAATGCAGGAAGCTATCAAAGCTCATTAACTGTCTTATACTATTCACTTTATTAAATCCTACTCTGTTCCACAAAAGACACGGGGCTGCAGATGGATATGAAAAGGAAGCTGATGGTACAAGTGTGCCTTTTAAACAGTGTAAATTTAGCATCGTTTCTAACTAGCTTGCCAACTTGGTGAAATTTATCTTCCTTTTAATAAAAAATCCATAAAGCCCAGTCAGAAGAGTATGCATGGTCCAGTGAAAACAGCAAACAGAAAACACAAATGACTAGTGTGCTAGCACATACCACGCTGCAGTAGTTTACCAACTATTTTGCTGAAGAGCCTTGATGGTATAGTATCACCAACCAAGAACCTACATTTGCATGCCCTTAGGAACTGCATCGCCACTTTCTGGTCAGATCAAGCGTCTCGATGTCAAAATGTTAGTTAGTGAGAATAACTCTTAATTGCTAATTTTAGCAGGCACTTTCTACAGCCATGTTTCACTTGCTACTCAATCAGTACTGCGGCTGAGTAAATCGCTAGAGTGTGAACAAATATTCTACTTGAGCTCCAGCTTTAATTTTGACTCAGTAGTCAAAATTTTTTGACACTCTCCAGACAATCAAATAAGCTAATGAGTGGGAACAATATATGGTGTGAAATGGAGAACCGTGCCAATATCTGGGCTGAATTAAAACAGGGAGATATTATTAAATGTGCCTGTGTTCAAAGGCCCAATTTGTTGTTAATTTCAACAGCCATTATGAGCTATTTAAAAACAAATGTAGCCCTCACTCCACTTCATATTTCACTGGTCACTTGCTCTTCTCCTTGATCACTCCCTCGCTATCTTTTCCAGGTTAAGAAAAGACATAACTGCATGTTTGTGTGTGTGGGAAACAAAGACTCAGATATTTTCCAGCCCTTTGAATAACTACTGCTGACTCACTGGTCAGCTATTCAAAAAAGAGCTTTACCTCAGCCTTTAGTTGAAAAAGGAAAAGTCTTATCAAGGTTCACATGAGTATTACTATAGCCACGCAGTACATACAGTCAACTATAGGAAGTAGAAGCAGACGTGCAACTCCTCCACTTCTGTTCTCTCCACATGTTGACTTTCTTTGTTTGGTTTTCACCCACGTCTCTCCAGCTCTCGCTCCATCTCAGCCTCATTCCTAATCTCACACCAAAAATGCAAGCTGTTTATTTGCGTAGGTCTGAAGCCATTCCATTAAGTAGCCCCACCAGGTGCTTTATCCCTAAAAGGGATTTGTTTTTCTAAAATAAACGGAGAAAGCAAAGGACTGCCAAAGTGATATCTACCATGACATGAAGTGAGCGCAACAAAGTCAAAACTATCCAAATAAGAGTCACTGTGGCTTCTAGGAACTTTATGGAATTTCCATACATAGCCACAAACCTTCATGTAGTGGAAACAAACAAGAATCTGTAGAATGTTCCTTAAAATATAAATGTACAACTGTGCTTTAGGCAGAGAGTGTACTGTATGTACATAAGATATTCCATCAGTTCCAGTACCACTGTTTTGCTATAAAGGCAGTCTGACAGATGCTTCCCTAGGTTACCACAAAAAAAAAAACCCTGTATAGTCATTTTGCTCAGAAGACAACAAATCAATCCCATTTATTAGCTCTATTTCATCTTTTCTAAAGCTGAGACACAAGGCCAAGGCTGAAAAAGAGAGCTCTGGCACTTTTCCTCTCACTTTTGTGATTTTCTTTTCATCTCGCTGTAAGACAACTCATCTGCAGATGGAATTTGCTTACTTCTGTCACCTCAGTCAATCTCACACGAAGGCTCTGTCACGTTAGCCGTCTGCACCTGGTAGCCAACTGACATTATCAAAGCTGCTCACTCTCCGAGGCAGACCAGAGAGCACACATCCATCAATATGTTTCAGACCACAGAAGACATGGCTGTTTGATGCTGATAGAAAAATAGATTGAAACTTGTCAAATGCATTTTTCTACAAAAAAGATATTTTAAGTAGCTTCAAGATCGCACATCTGTGATGACATTATCAGTAGAATTCTACCTACCTCACAACCAAAGATAATTCCTATTATAAAGAGTTGCAAGGGAAGAATCTTGCTCTTTTGTATAACATACTGTATTCAACATAAAGCGTGAATTTAACTGTGCAACCTGTTTAGTCAGACAATACAAAGGCAGACGATCTGCCAGAGTGTGTACTGATAGCAGCTGATGCAACCATGGGAGCAGAGCATCAGATAGGGAATGCAGACGGTGGCCAGGTAAGGGTGTTTAGAATGCTTTGACACATCCTGCGATCTCAATCAACAGGAAAAGGCAGAGGCATATGGTCGCTTTATGTCTCTGCACTGGTCTCTATTGTGACGCCTTTGTAGTGACGATAATTTTTCATTTTCACGCTGCCTTGCATCTATTCTGCCTGTCACTGTTTTTAGCTGCAGCAGATAAGCTCAGAGAGTAGATTACGGTACTTACAGTGCATGAAAAACACAGCAACAAAACTGCAAATGACAGAAGCGTTTTACTTTCTTGCTAGAAATCTCCCCCATGTGGCACTTTCGCTACAGCGAGTTGTTTATTATGTTCCAAGCTAGGCATAAGCGATTAAAGAAGCTCTTAAGAATCAAAGTGTTATAAATGCATGGAAACACAGCCGGCTGTAAATGCCACAGAATTAGAAGCTTACCAAGCCTAATACTAATACATGGCAATTTTCAGCTTGATGCTGATATAAAGAAATTACTTTTTTAAAGTAAGCAATAAATGCAGTCAAGGGAACGATTACAGAGGCCCTATTTTCATCCCAGCATAAATCTCAACACGACCTTTCCGCGGGTCCAACTCATGAATCCACTTGTTTATTCTTAACGCTTCCATAAAAAGTAGATTAAACAAAGCAACTTCAACAGCTAAATGAAAGCAATATAAGCATTCACAGCAAAGCAAGAATTACAAGAAGTGCGTCTTTGCACAATGTGTTCTTCTCTCCCTTACATGGATTCATGAAATTCAAATGACATTCAACATGAGAGGATAAGACTTTGAAAGACCTCAAAACAGGGGAACATGTTTTGGGCATCTGAGGATTGCCGTTTTTTTTGTTGTTGTTGGAAAGCTGGATGTCATCAGGTCTGAATAAATTGGCCAAAAAGGAGGCGAACACATAGCACACATCAGAGGCAGTCCTATCACACAGATGATAAATATTCCAGATATCTAAATCAAAACTTTTGTCAGAAGCCAGCACTTCAAATATATTTCATACGCTAAAGTGCATGCTTTTACAATAAATATTTTTAAAAGTATGCTTGGTCCAAATGTGGAGAAAAATGAGCACCATACATGCTTTTTACACACTCGTCCTATTTGACTCGATTGCACTTTAAAAGAGCTTTAAACACCAAGACATATTAATCCCATAAGCTGCCACGGGGATTTCTGCATTAGTGATGCAATCAAAATCACATTGGAAGCTTGTGTCAACAATTAAGCTGATCTTGCCACATTAACATTAATTACACAACCATTTGGAAGATTTCAGGGCTGATCTTACATCTGGAGCAGGCAGCTGAGGGCTCTGGTGGAGTGGACCTGAGTATGCGGAGAATGCACTCCAGATAAACTCCAGCAACATGAATCCTCCACTTCTATTTTTTCCCCAAGGCTGTATCTTGTAAACGTGGTAGTGAGAGAACCCCCCAAAAAAGAGGACTATAGGCTAATTAATACACTGTAGAGAATAGTAAAGACACTTAGTTGACTGATATTTGTTTTCAGAATGTACAGAGAAGCTGCAGCTTTTAATATTTAAGATAAGACTTGTGTACTGGCAGGTGTTTTTTATTAATAATCCAACACTGGTTCAATAAAAACTTATAGGATATTTTTTAACATGCAATTTGAAGAAATACATTCAAAGAGAAACAGTTGTAAAGTCTACAAAGTGTCTTATTTTTTGTGGCAAGAAAGAGTACAACTTTTGGAAATTATTCTATTACTCTACTCATAATTGCACTAATATGCACATGAGCCTTCTTGTCTTTTTTACTGGGTATACAACTGTTTATTTTAATAATTATCAAATCAACTAAACAAAACCAAACAAACCTCAGCTACATCTCAAATTGTGTTTCCCAGAATAGCTTTGTTGCCCTGTAAAAGCTACCAACAATGAAAGCACTGCTACACATGTCGAATGTATCCACTCACAAGTCACAGCATGTTTATGGGGGGAGTGAGTGAGTGAGAGACAGAAAAGAAATGATACAAAGAGAGATGAAAGAAAATATGAGGAAGAGAGGGAGATGATGTGAGCTTTAAGTTGCACAAGACAGAAAACAGACACACTCCTCCTCTGAAGCCCTGAGCTCCTGAAGTGTTAACACCCCACCCCCCCCACCCCCCACATG
>VUQS01010548.1:40247-52541 GCA_015108495.1 Heterochromis multidens
CTCCAAAGTCCTACTAAGCCTCACCCAATCGCTCCATCCAGAAGTTCACATCCAGGGGGCCTCAAACTCTCACAGACAGGGAGACGGGTGTGAGAAGCAAACTTGAGATACGGGTGAGATGCCAACCATAACAGCCGTGTGTGTACTCCAACTCCCTTGTCTTGTTTGGTAAACACAGCATTATCTTATTTGAGCTAAAAACTTCTTCAACAGTGAGTTACTGTCCACATGCCTCTGCTTCTAATTAGATCTTTAGCACTTAAAACCATTCTAAAATGAAACAACTAACTTCTGAACTGGTCCTTTACTAGCCACCATTCTAGTCTCAGATCAGCAGCTTCTCCAAACACTAGCAGGGTGCACCTGTCAAGTCCCCAGCCCACCCCCTTGGCCCTACATGCACACACAAAAATACAGTACACAAACAAGAAAACCACCCTGCATTCAGTTACTTATTAAGCCTTTTCAATAGAGCATTCGCACACACATGCTGGGTCTGGAGTCTGGTGAATGATTGTGTGTTTACCTTCCACGAGGACTTGCTTATTTAAAGCAATCTTCAGTTCCAGCGGTGGTAAAACAGCCTCCTCGCCCTGCAGACACAAAATGGAGAATTATTTAGAGTTCTGAAATAATTATCACTGCACTGCTCATCATCAGCACCCTCAAGCCAATTTACAAAAAGAAACATAGGGTATACAGGTGTAAACTAAATGCTGCCAGTAACAAGCCAGTGGCTTCCACCAGTTGCTATCGATTAGAATTGATTACATGCGCAAACAGTCTTATATGTTCTGAGAAACCATCAGAAAGAAATCAAATCTCTACATTCCTGTGTTGTTTGCCTTCCCTTGTTTGTATGAAGCTGTACAGGCAGTCAGTGTACCTTCCTCAGCTGCTAGAAACGTAAAAACAACCATTTCAGCAAAGACCGGGGCAGGAGGCACCTTTCCTTTATCTTTCTGTTGCCTACTATTGTCACCGTCCAACACATCCTCGCATTTCCATCTGCCTGTTAACTACAACTACACCCACTGATGATAACAAGTGAACAATGGGGCTGTCTGTGAGTGAATGGTTTATTTGCAAGACAAAAACTTTTCATATTACTGACAGAGGATGCCCTTCTTGGCACCCCCTGCTGGTGAACACACTGTATCTATACCTGCTCTACCCTTACTCTCCTCCCCTGGGTGGCCCTGATCTGAATTCACAGCTTTCCTAACTGAGCACTCAACCCAGGCAAAGAAAGATGAAAAAAGAAAGAAGGAAACAAAATCTTATTTTTATGGTAAACTGAGAAGTGACTGTGGGGCAATATCACAGGTGAATTTGAATAAAAGCATTAAAGCATATCCAAATATGAAAAAAAAAAAAAAGCTCCAACTCCCTCTCCCCCTGTTCTTTTTTGCCGTTTACATTTGGCAGTCAAAATTGTGGCCGGGCATTTGTGCGAGTGTATATCTAAAGCACGCCGAACATAGATAAAAACAACCCGGCCCAACGTGCCCAGTTTCAGCATTAATTATGAGTTAAATGCCCTTGTTGAAAACGCGAGTCAACATGCAGCTCGCTCTGAACTCTACTGAGGGTTGAACAATCATTGAAAATGGACCATTCCCACACAACTACCCTATTATTGTGATTCATTACACTTCAATTAACATATCATCAATGGAATCGTAAATCAATGGTGAGTGGTGACAAATGACAGATATTTTCAGTTTCAAACTACTAAACATCATTAATTCCCATCACCTGAAAGAGCCCCGGGAGCTAAATGAGTTTACCCAATGCATAACATCCATTTAGATAAATGTTCCATCATTTTAATGATGGAAAATTTGTACTGGAGAGAAAAGGCAACAACGGGATCCTGATAGCAGCTGTACGCCTTTTCTCCTTGTAATATAAAGCCCATCTTGTAATACCTAAACAGATAATTGTCTCCATTTCAAACAGCACAGGGTTGTAATATTGCCATTTAGAACAGTGGGGGTGCAGAGATCGTAGGGTGAGGATAAACAAGCGCATGCTGGTTAGCCCGGTTGGGAAAACGGAACCCATCACACACTCCCACATTGAGATTTTAGGGAATAGAACAACTCCTGGTTGAGATAATTACCCACCAAGGTGGGTTATGTGCATGCTCGGTAAGAGGCCCAAGCTAAGAATATGAATCTAAATGCAACAATTTCAAAAGACAAAGGAAACTAAGCAGCATTTTACAAGGTTCTCCTGTAAAGTCTTGGCTGGATGTTGCAGGTCTGCTGTTTGTACATACGACAACAAATTACTTTTGACATAGAAATCTGATATAAACAAATAAATATCAAGTGTGTCTCTTTAAATGAATAAATCCAGTTTTTAATTCATCTTCACTTCTGCGCATCTGGTCATCAATAGGATGTGTTTATTCCAGCTAAACTTTTCAGGTAAACCCATGGAACAAACAACATCTTGGTGAGCACAGAATTCCAGTATTCTCCTGGACACAAACTTAATACAAACACAGGTTTGTCTGCTATACCCTGCAGTTACCCATTAATCTTGAACCTTCCCAAGGGAGCATGTTCCAGGCTTGTAGTAGCAAAGCTTCTGAAAAAACGCTATGCATGTTCTGTCATAATGAGTTGTTCTATGTTTTTTCCCCCTATTATCTTTACAGTGCAGTAACTCAGGTTGTTTTCTTTACCTGGGTGGGTTGCTGGATTGATGACAACTCCCGTAAAGAACTATAAAGCAAAACTTTGCTGTCTCGCTAATTTCTGTCAAAAATGACTTGCTTGTCTCAACAGCAATTGATTAAAATTCAAAGATAATGAGAAGGGATCCTTGAATTTCATTAATTGTGTGCACTTAATTGAAACATGTATTCCACTACCTTTTTATTAAAGAGGTAGTGGAATACATGTTACTGTTATTACTGGATGCCACTTAAAGCAGCCTGGAAATTTTAAAAATTGGGAAGGTTGCACAGAAAAATAGATACTTGAAACTGTTAAATTTAAGTAGAGCCAACAATCAAGAAATGAGCAGAGAAATAACTCAAATTTCAGTTGTCTGCAAATTTACTTTTAACATACAAAACAATAATAGTACACAAGACTACAATTAGATGTACATAATAAAATGATACAAAAATGAACATTACCTTTTTAAGTTAATCATGAAGGACATTTTTATTAGTGCCGTTACAAAACTCTTGTGTGCAACAAATAACCTTTAGTAGCCCAATACCTTTCAGATGATCCATAATTTTTTTTTGTCCATTTTGTATGCAAATACCACAGGCTTCATTGTAGTCATGGTGGG
Organism: Heterochromis multidens; assembly: GCA_015108495.1. Taxonomy (NCBI): domain Eukaryota; kingdom Metazoa; phylum Chordata; class Actinopteri; order Cichliformes; family Cichlidae; genus Heterochromis; species Heterochromis multidens. Next base: position 43,563 of record VUQS01010548.1, read on the forward strand.
AAAAATACGCAAACACCCTATTTTCAGAGGAAATGGACAATCAGAAGGGTTTTTTGCTATGGTAATGAACGGCTGTGGTTACATGGGAGTGTGAACAAAGACTCATTTTATTCTGTCCACAAACCTGTGAAGTGGACTTCCCCATTTTTTGAAGGGGTCACGGCTTCACAATATGCTCTCTAGTCGCAGGTATGTTATCAGTGCCTTTGGCTTTGTTGTAAGATTGCATGTTCAAAATATGAATTAATACCCCTCCACTGAAACGCACCCAATCCCAACAAAAGGCCTGCATTCACAGTGGACAGCTCTTCAGCTCCTCTAATGGACAGGCTCTCCTCTCTCTTCACACTGTGCAGACAAAAAGATGAGGGCCCATGAATATTTACCACTAAGTAAAGTTATTCCATTAATTACTCTAAGCACGCTTAATACTGTATCTGTGGCTACTTCTGTGGCGGCTTGTTAATGAACCTTCACATATCATTACCATATTAATTAATGCTCAACTCAATGGTTGTCAATAGGAGGCTGCCAGAGTTGTCTCGTGGTTCTTTACAGCCCATCCTGGATGTTTGGACCACTTAGTATCAGCATCTGAATAATTCTACAGCATCTATTTATCATGCCAGGGTACAGCAGTGTGTTTGAATTAAACAAAAAAAAGTTGTGATACTGGTTTAACACTACTTAAAGCTGGTAGATCTGTTCTAGAAGCATTGTGTAAATAAAAAGAGGGCGTAGAAGAGTTTTAGTTGTGTAGAGTCATTGATATCAATATGCAGGGTCACTGCTATTTGTTTTTAGGGAGTGTGCAAGAGATTTTCCAAGTCACTGTCTGTGCACTGAAACACAGGAAAATCTAAAGCATGACTCACTTCTCAACAAATGCAGCTGCTTACTGTATGATCTGATCTGCTAAAAGGGCTGACTGCACACTATTTTCCCCCTTTTTTCTTCTGGGCTTTTATTAAGAAGGACTGATTAAATGAAAACCATGGCTAAGTCTCATAAAGTCTAAAAAGTCAGCATTTTTAAAAAGTGGAGAAAAATGCATTGTTGTTTTTTTCTTTTTAATGTGATTGGCAGGATCAGGGCGTTATATTGTAACACCCACACAGACTGTAAACAACAGCACTTTCTGACACGCAAACAGACTCAAAACCCACCAATTAAACCCAACTTCAATCCAGCCAGCCCTTATTCTGGGTGCTTATTTTCAGATACTTTTTTTTTTCTAAGCTTAAAAGGCAACAGCGCAGTCTGGTGAATGTCAGGCCTGTCTGATCCCCCAGATTTTTTGGACCTGCCCTCACGTTTTGCTGAGCTAAGAACAAAGTACACAGAGCGCAGCTCTTCTCCACAGAGCGCTTTGCTGTCTTAATACTAACGAAGAGGAATTTCAGTCCTAACCCAAAACTAACAAGGCCAAACATTTCTTTACACTATTTAAATGACCTCACTGAATATAAAATGTCTAATTAAACAGATAAGGAATTCATGCCACTCTTTGCTGATCCATCAAAAAACTGCACTTTGTTTATTATTCTGTCAGCTGAGAAGTCATAGCCAGGGCAGCTTCTCATCCACAGTTGAAAAACGTTTCACACTTAGCAGGTCAAATTAGATCGGGGCGGTCAAAAAGTTTCACCCTGATCCTGTATGTACAGTAGTGTACAGCACAGCAAAGCAGACAAAGGGCTAACACGCACTAAACATTATGCAATCCTATTTTTACGAATAACCCCTTTCCACCCTGTCAAGCAGGAGGACTGTCAATTCTACCCAGCCATATCAAGTTACCACTCTCGCCCAGGTCCCAGCTCCTCTCCAACCACAGATCCTGTGCGCTATTAATATCAATAAGCTGCAGATTCCATTTCCCCAGACAAAGACAAAGGGAGAACAAGATGCGATGAGTGAGGGGAGGAACTAATACCCTTACGCATCAACATGGGGTTAACACTTACTCTCACCTCCAACCCTGCTGCACTGAACAAAAGGAACATTTTACACATGTACAACAGGACAATATTAACTTAAACTAACTAACAGGTGAAATATTTTCCAATTGTTTGCAAATTTTTAACAGCACAATATGCATACCTCCTGTTTGTATTAGCTTCTGGTTGTAGCTAACTTTCTTTGTTTTTGCCCATCTAACTAAGAATTTAGATATAATTTTGTTTGCTATAGCATTAGCAGCAATTGACTAATTATTCAAATGATTCATTCCTGGCGTGTTTTATCCCTTCGGGAAACTATCTAAATACTTAAATACTTCACTGACTTCAACAGTTTGCAATGTATATGGCTATATGGTACATACTGTACATGTTGCAGTAGCTTGTACTTGTGACCAATAGTGAAAGCCATTGCCATCTACACCCTATACACAAAATCTGTCAATCACTTATAGAACACACCCACAATCACACTCACACAGACACACAGTCATCCAGCACTGTGCCATAAAAGGAATGAAGAGGAGGAGAAAACATGAGGATCTGTGTAAAGATAATATAATCTTCACAGACTTACCTCCAAACAGTTGAACAGACTTTCATCATGTTTACAAAACTGTATATTGATGCATATTCCCTCCAAGCACTGAGTGTTTGAAATCCACTTCTGATGAAGAGAAGAAAGCTGCCACTGAAAGTAGTCTAAGTAGTGTGAGGTAGTCGAGTGAGTTTGCATGTGTGTATGAGAGAGAGCGAAAGAGAGAGAGAACTAGCCTGGCCAGACGGAAGAGCTGAGAGGTACTAGAGGTATGTGGTCAAAACACAACAAAAGCCAGTGCCTTGCTCTAGATTAAATATGCAGGAAGAGGCCGGTTTGTATAAACACAAACACTCAGCAAATGAAGAACTGGCACAGAACAGATGCCTGCTGAGAGCTGTACCTGTCCTGGCCTCTTTTAATTAGACAAGAGCATACAGAACAAATGAACATCAGTGCAGTCAAAAAAACCCCAACAAAAAAAAAAAAAAAACTTCCTCATGCCTCAAAAGCATCCAATGAGAAGAACAGAGGATTTCCCAACACTTACACAGAAGGTACTTCACTTTGTTTACACTTTGTCAAATACTATGTATGAGTATTTTACATTTACATACACATAACTAATTACTTTATCAATAGTACTTTGCAAGGCTGTGGATAAAATTCTGATTAAATAAAATGTACCAGTCTACAAATGTCACCAGAGCATGAAGACTTCAACATGAAACTACTTAATTACAACCTAAAACACTAATTAAATTTTTAAATATCAAATTTAATTAATGTAAGTAGGTCATTTTTTGGTGTGGGCTTTTATTAAATGATGTCCTCGATTAAAATAAAAGTACACCTTGTGATCTTTTTGTTCATCCTTACATATGCTTCTCTTCTATACACCTCCAGGTGGAAAAGCTGGATTTTAACAGGCAGGAAAAGCTGATTTATACCAACATCCATTGTCCAATGCCTTTCTTTCTAAAGACACTATTCTGGCCCCACTTTCCTCTCTACCTACCCCCAGACCTTCTTATTCACTTCATCTATCTGTCTCCCAATCTTTTAGGCCAGGAATGTAGAAGTGTGTGTCGTAAGTGGGAAAACTCCTGCGAAAAAAAAGCTGCCTATCTGAGTAAAAAAAAAAAAAACAGGGGAGAATGGGAGCTGAGCCCCTCCAGAAAATCTAGAGAGAAGCATCAGATGCTGAGTGACACATACTGATGTGGCCAGTCAAAGATGCAATTTTCATGTGAAACCCTCTCAAATGGATCAGGGGACAAGGGGGGGCTAGGGGTGAGGTGACATGAGTTGACAGGAGAGGAGAGAGAGGGAGAAATTGTGGGGTGAGAGAGGGTAGGATAGAGGGAAAGAGAGCAGAAATGAGACCTCAGGAAAATAAACAGGGTGTTGGGTTTCAAAGGCAAGGGGGACACAGGCATTCCATTGTTCAAGCCAATTATCAGTGGAAAATAATAACAACAGATGGATCCAGAGCGGCCAACTTGTGCCGGAGCACCGTGGCGCTGGAGAACAGATGATGAAACGTGAGAGTGCTGTTGGAGGGGCAGAAGGGGCAGGAGGGGTGGGGAGGTGTTGCTGCCCTACACTCACACACTCAAACACACACACACACACACACACACACACACACAGTGACAGACATTGCTCCTCACACCAGATGTGAACTTCTACAAGGACAGCTTAATATGTGCTCTCTGGCCACCATTTGTGCCGCACAACTTCAGTCTTCCAGACGACAGTTTAGTCAACACCACCACGTGTTCAAAAGGGGCATGTGAAGTCAGATGATACATATGGCCCCCGTGTTGCCATGTGATAAATTCAAATCTGTGCATTCCTTTTGTGCTCAACAAAGTGGAGTCATTTGATGGTGAACACATGGTTGTTGCTGTAAGTGGAGTGCTGTAACAACACTAAAACATGTAATACACAGAATGAACGTATATCTCTTTCCTTTTTTTGTTTTGGCCCTAGATTTTCTTTCATTCAAATAAGCAAATATCCCTGTTGACCTGTTGTGATGTTGTCATTTCATGTTTTCCAGCATGCCTTATGTTCACAGGAAGGACAGAAAGCTGCACCAGTGCAGCGGAGGCAGACCTCGTTGACTTCAGCTTCATTCACAGATCCCTCATATCAGCCATAGACTGACAGCCAGCGGAGGGGGGTGCAACTTTAAAACAAAACCAATTCTCTGTGTGCCTTGTCAAGGGTGGGAGATGTCTGCAGATAGCAGTACAAAAGATCTGCCCTTCCTTTCCACAAGAAAAGAGAAGTTTTCGTTTCATTAACTCCAGACTAAAGCGTAATTATCTCCCTACAGACCTTAATCACCAACAGAAGGATAATAGAACAAAAAGCAGTTTCTTCTTCAGTCATTAAAGTTTTTTTTTTATGTTGTTGTTCCTTTTTCTTTCCTCTGCACTTTAGACAAGTCCATCAAACAATGCAAAAGATTAATGGGGGATGGATTAAAGTCTAATTTTCAAAAACTGTTAGTTAGAGAGGTTAAAAGATGTTGGCCGATTTGCTTGAACATGTTATCTTTGGCCCTTTTTATCAGGCAGTTTGACCTGTTGACCAGTAGAGGGTTTGGGTGATCAACTAGAAAGAACCACAACTTTGTATCAGTAAATGATTTGATTAAAAGTGTTAAAAATGAAATATAATCAGGCTGAAGACCAAAACACCTCTTTAGAATTGTATATAATCTAAATAACTAACATTGCTTGAAGGTGCTTGCGATATTATAGCCTGAGTGAAAAATCCCTGGAGGATTGTACAGAAGGATTTCTACAGCAAGAAAAAAAAAAAGAATGGAAAACTTTGCCTAGATTTAATTAGCTCATGAGAAATAATTGCCATTAGCAAATCCCATCAAATGGGGTTGAGGCATTTTGCTGAAGAAAAAAAAAAAAGAGTCATATTTTTGGATGATGAGGAGACAAAGGGTGTTCAAACAGGAACTGGCGGGCCATCAGCCGTTTAGTGCACTGACACTGGGGTCGAGTTAATTAGACTATTGTCATTTTAATCAGGACAGCGCGGCGGTCATCACTTCCTGAAAGAGCCAATGGACTTTAAACAGCTGAGGGATTTTTGTGTACGTGTGTGCACGTGTTTGAATGTATGCGCATGCACTGTATGTGTGTTGGGCCTGAGGTGTCATCCGGCTATGGGTTACGGGGTATGGTCTGGTTCCCTCACATGCTTAGAACATTAATGAGCTGGAGACACACCAAGGAAACAAAGGAGCCTGAAGGATCACCAGGGGAAACTACTCGCCTCTACTCTACTCATGTCTCAGTTCATTTGAAAATAATTTAAATATCAAATATTTGAAATAATTTGCTTCTCCCTGGCTATCAGATTTTGAATAGGGAGTCTTTCATGTCTTCGTTATTATGTTCTTCACTGGCATTAGCATTTAAAACATAATTAATGTAACCATATTTTCGAGGTGCTTACCATTATGTTAGAATAATGGTTTATTTTTGTCTGATTTCCATATTTTATAAATACAATGAGAAGATCGTAATAACAAAACCAAAGAATGGCAAATGATAGATCAAATCTTTGCTGAATATCATTAATCTAAAGAGAGTTTTAATCAAAACTGACAAAAGACTAGATTTAACCTGCTCTAGGCTTGCATGATGAAATTCACTTTGTGCCACTCCTTGTGAAAAACAGATAAAGAATGGCGAAGCCGGCACCGGTCTTATTTGAGTTTAGCCACCAGGCTTCAGAGCAAAAGTTGGGGGGGTGGAGCAGAATAGCTAGAGCTGCCAGTGGAGCGCTGCCAATCAGCGGAGGTGATAAGGGGACCAGCTTAATATTAACAACAAAACATCTTTGTGACTTTTCCTCTGGCCATAGTTCAGGTCATTTGTGGAGAAGGTCACAAAGGTAACCTGGAGACAAATGCTGGTGAACTACCCCCTGTGACACCCCCACCAGCCCCAGGGGCAGGGCTGGCCAATGACATTAGCCAAGCTTCTGAGTACAGAGTATACTCCTGCAATATTTCACATTCACCAACCTCAAGGGAAGCTGCATTAAAAGAGGCTGGAGTGGCTCTAGCACATTTGACTCTGTGTCACCACTACTATGTCTGTTTATGATTATATTAATGGTTCTGTAAGTTCATCGTTTTTAACATTGGTCATTAATATTTCACAGGGAGTTAATATTAATCTGATCAGAAATTATCTTCCTTCAATAATTCAAAATTCACATTAATAATTCAATAAAAAGAATGTTCTGCATAGTTGAGAGGGGAAAATGGAGATATTCAATAACTAGAAAAGTCGCAATACAGCCCTAACTTAGCTAAACACAGTATAGTAGCAGCAGAATGTAAAATGCCACAAGCAACTTCAATTCCAATGCAGCTTGTTAGTAAGAAAGGCTAACAAGCCTTGTGTAGAAACTAAGGCAACCTTGCTTCAACTTAATATGAGGTGTAATCCAGATTAAATGGACTGACTAACCTGGGACCAGAGGTTGCTGTATCCACTTGTGCACATTCAGAGATAAAGAAGACACGCAGACAAGTCTCTGTGTCATTGGAAGCCCTGCACCATCCAAGTTCCTCCATAAGAGATTTGCAGGGATTAGATGGTGAAATAAAGGCCTAATCTTTATTTGACAGGGAAGCCAATCTCTGGCTCACTGGTCAACCCCCTTGTGGTAGGCGCCTCTTTCACAACTCACTTTCACTGTTACACACCTGAGGCTTATTTAAAACCACATTTAGGCTACACACTGTAGCCTGTATGAGGTCTCAATCTAATTATCATACGAAAAAGACAAAAAAAAGACGAACAGTGTGCAGAGGCACAGAGCTAGAAAGACTTATTCTGCAAATGACATCCAGTGTCTTACCTGCATGTGAGTGCATTTTGAAAGCCAGTTCCTTTGGTAATTTTCCTTTTTCGACTTGCCTAAGCTATCCCTGATTAAAAATCTAACCAATTTCCATGTGCAGTTCAATGACAGATGAAAAGAGATATTTCATGGAGATGTATAGTCGAGACTGATAAACTATTAATCACACTGCCGGACAATGACACCAGCTAAATTTAAACGCAAAGTGAAAAGGCGTCAAGTAACAGCCTCCCTTATTCCTTAAATTATTCATTACAGGGAGCTGTTATTGGACAGCAAATAAAATTAAAGCTCACAGATTCCACTTAATTACAATGCGTGTTGATGGTGGCTACAGATGTCACAGTTTGCACTGGTGATCCTTCACTATGTTTAACCCTGTCAAACAGTGACCAGGGCCGACTCCTGTCCTGCTGTCTTTCTTCCTCTCACCATCCCTCTGTATCTGTGTGCTCAGTGTTTGACCTACAGAATCACTGCCAGGATAATAAAGAAGGTGACAGTGAAAAGAAGAAGTGAGGGATGGCTTATTATTTAGTGTGATGTATATTTCTAATATAACAGAAATATGGTAATAAAATATCCAAAAGGATCACAAGTGAAATTTATTGCTCACAACCTTTTTCTTTCCAACCAGTATATTGGATATTGCTACATATGTTGTCTGATATGCAGTGATTTGAAACCTTTTTTTAATTTAATTTTAAGAGCAAAAAGCATAATTTAGAAATGGTGTGATCATATAGTCTGTCCTGCAGGACAGCTCTGACTCTGCTGTTCACATCCTCTCAGTACTGTCTGCAGCACATGCACCTTCTTATCAACACTCCTGTACACTACATTGCCTATACACTAACCTTGCAGGTTATCTGTGGTTGAAGTTTTTTAAATATTTTTTTAATTTCTCTTTGTCAAACTAAGCCACTGTTCCTGTAGCTTTAAATGAAAATATGCAGTAAAAGACTGTTCATTTCCATTTGTCTGTTGGTATGTGATATCTGATCCTAACACCTAGCATGTCACAGGTGCTACAATAAATAAATACACTGACTTCCCTAAACAAACATTTTCTCCAGCAACAAATACAGTGGTTTATCCTTAACTGTAAATGAATTACTAAGAAAAAAGAAATATACTCTGGTACAGTTTTGCAGAGCTAAAGGGTTCTACTTTTACGGAAGTACACTACCAGTCAAAGGTTTGGACACACCTTCCCATTCAATGTTTTTTCTTTATTTTCATGACTATTTACATTGTAGATTCTCACTGAAGGCATCAAAACTATGAATGAACACATATGGAATTATGTAGTAAACAAAAAAGTGTGAAATAACCCAAAACATGTTTTATATCTTAGATTCTTCAAAATAGCCACCCTTTGCTTTGATCACTGCTTTGCACACTCTTGGCCTTCTCTCAATGAGCTTCATGAGGTAGTCACCTGAAATGGTTGTCACTGCACAGGTGTGCCTTGTCAGGGTTCATTTGTGGAATTTCTTGCCTTCTTAATGGGGTTGGGACCATCAGTTGTGTTGTGCAGAAGTCAGGTTGGTACACAGCTGACAGCCC
>VUQS01010563.1:8830-19436 GCA_015108495.1 Heterochromis multidens
CATCACATGGCCGCCAGGTTAAACAAAAAGCCTGAGCGATCGGCCTCAGAGGGCTCGAGCGAAATCCAGTGCAGTGGCGCAGACAGCCACCACTGAGCAATTCTAGTCGTCTGACAAAAGACTGATGCTATCTAATAAAGAGGGCTGCATCCATCTCAAGCACACAAACATTGCAGACAACACAGAAAGGCAGAAAGAGGAAGAGAATGGGTTTGTGTAAGGAGAGGCAGTCGTGACAGCTGTTGACTCTTGAGCACCATAAATAGTAGCTGTAACCTGTCAAAGAGAAATGAACTAAATAAATGAAGGCTAGGATAGAAGAGTGTAGATGCACAACAACACCACGTCATGCTGGTGCTTAAAGGGGACATATTGTGCTCTTCACTTTTTACTGTTATATGTATACTGCTAAAATTTGCTCATGTGAACTATGGTTGAAGTTTCAGATAATGAGGTCAGCGTATGTGCAAGTAATCCCTATGAACCAAAAGCTCACGCTTCACACTAAACACTAATCCCTCAAATTTCTTTTCTCCACACTTGGATCTGTATAATGTCAGTAAGAGTGGATATCCCTAATATGATCATCCTCGGCTTCAGTCACACAGGCCTAGAGACTGACCAATGATCTCCAGTTGCTAGTGAAGAACAGACATGGAAGAATACACATTTTTCCCTCGTCACTGTTGGTTTCCAGATGGTCGCTGACAGGTCTCTAGGCCTGTGTGACTGAGGCTTTAGGTAAATTGTTTATCAGGGGGGAGTGAATCAGTTACCTTCATATCTACATTGTGCGTAGTGAGAGTTCAAATTAGCAATAGTTTTGATGGATGGCAATGTCAGTGCAAAAAAAACCCACAGAGTTTTTTGATTAAACTCCTGCCATAGTCTGTAAAAGCTACATCAGGTAAGGAGACATCCAGGAGCATGCTTGCCTTTTCATCTTTTTTAAGGGCCACCATTTCAACACTTTGGAAGACATCCAGTGAGTATCGCAGACTTGCAAGTGGTCAGAAAGGGAATTTCACTGATCTAAATTTAACAGGAGTGTTGGAATGCTAACAGGGCTTCAGAAACAGTGGTCAAATTTAAATCTGGTATGTATTTACCTTTTATGGGTCATGTATTCCTTTGTGCTTACCACATGTAGTATTCATAATTTTACCTAGGGGGCTTTGTTACTTATATATGCTGCTCAAAGCACTGCTGTGCTCAAGTACAGCTTGACAGAGCTGCTGGCATGGAAACTCTAAAGCTAACCCTTCTTAAAAACCTCTTAACCATTGTGCCACACTCAAAAAAAAAGCTCTCAAATCACATCATTGCTTTACTAATGACAAATATGATCAAGAAGACACATAGACACAGATGGCAGATGCTCACATAGTGATTATGGGTGAAAAGGTGTGGACAAGGCTGGAAGGGAATGAGACATGACTGCTGTTAAAATTGAACACTCGGTAAGGGTGCACTTTCATGGAAACACGGGGCTCATGTCAGCCTGCGTGAGATCACCGCTAACATATGCATGACAGCGGCTGCGCTGAGGTGTTTGCTAATTTCCCCCCATTTTAAAAATTCCATTTTATTTGTACTCATTGATTTTGTGTGAGGATGGGAATAGCCAGCCATCAGAGCTCCAGGAATAAAATGCTGGCACTGACCTGTGCATAGATAATTCACCATGAAAGACAATCAATAAATAACAAACACTCCCTAATCAGCCAAGGAGCTGACAGAATGACATTCCATTATCCCCATCTGGCCCACTGCAGTCGGAAGAGCCAAATCTCAGAGGGCCAAGTTTCCCCCCAACACACACTTTCTTACCAAAGCTTGTCCAGTCCCTGATGTCAAATCCCAAGACCTAGACAAACAGAAAAATAATTACCCTATAGATAAATGTATCTCTGCCACCATCCCCGCCAACAAAATGTTGTAAAATGAACATATCCATGAAAAAAATCTACATTGTATGTTATAGAGACCATTTATGTGAACATTATGCTTCTTCATAACAATCTGATTTACATGACAGATATAACTGACATTTCCTTGTGATCCACATAAAATGGTGCTCATGGTGAATCATTTCAATAACAACTGAATTGAGCAATAAAGGAGAGTAAGCCTACAATGTATGCTTTGTTTATTTTAGTTTGATGTACCTCAATACAGTTAGGAGCACTGTCAGTGGGCAGACACAAAAAATAGCCATCAGTTTTCTCTGTGCACTGTGGTTTTCTTAATTCCAAAAGGTTTGCCAGTATTCATCATTTTGGCGGACTTCAGATTGGCCTCTTGACTGGAGCTGGTTTCTGTATGCCGTTTAGTGTTCTTGTTGCTTTTGGCCCAGTCACAAAGGTCTAGAAACCAGTCAGTGACTCCTGGCAACCACAGGTCGGTAGGAAAAAATGTGTATTCCCTGACTGGTTGGGGAGTGGTTGCTAGGTGAAATTGGTTGCAAAGAGGTATACAATGCTACACCGAAAACCTCCTTGTGATTGCTTTGGTCATCCATAGTTTGCATGGAAGATGCCAATTTGTCTGCAAACACTCCCCAACTACTCAATGAGCAGTAGTGAAACTACTGAAAGTACAACAGGAAAGTGCAGTGCAAACTGGAGCATTGTGATGTAAATGGAGGACGTTCACCTTCAAAGTAAAAGTTCAGTGATAAGGCACATCTTTTACTTTGAGGGCAAGCATTCTCCATTTAATGTTTGAAGTTTCATGTCACTCAGCAAGTACAAACTACAAGTGACAGCAGCAGTCTGCTTGCAACCAAAGCAAAGTTTGGTGTACAAACACCTTGAAACTGAATTCACCTGACGACAGCCACCAACTTCCCACTATCTCTCGCCAAGATGGAAATGCAAAACTGCAGGTTGCCAAGTGGTCTCTAGGTATGTGTGGCTGAGACCTTAGGAAATGTCAGCTGCAGAGACAGGATTACTCTAATCAGTACATTTATGAAGCACAGCTTGAGTTAGTCTGAAATCAATTTGAACTGCCTTTAACCAACCAAGGGATCATTAGCAAGTGTTCTCCCACTCTGACACTTCAACATGAACCCGTCCGTTGTATGAGTGTATGAATGCACAGCTGCAATGATAAAGCTGGTCATTTGCTCAAATAGCCAATTATGTTTTATAAAAGGTCTCTGGTTTTCAGAGATTCAAATTTGGGGCCTATTGGGGCATTATTTAGGTTGTTGAAATCCCAAATATGCCAAAAAAAAGAAGTGTTTTTAAAAATAACTCCCAGACTTTAAAGCTTGACTTGAGGTTATTAAAACACATCACAAATGAAGATGACCCTTTTGAACCCAAACAGAGAATGAACATCAGTGCTTGTAGTTGTATTAACTGCCATCACTTTAGGACCCATGGTCTAAGACAGTTGCAATACAACATGAACCAACCAAATTAGATTCAGAGTTTTTCTGAATACCAACTGGCTGTCCTATCTGTAACAAAAATGGTAACTGCTGTATCTATAAAGACCTTTAGACTTGACATTCCCAGGTACTGTAGCAAATCAGAACCACTTTATTTGAATGTTATCAGCACCTTGAATGGCCATTATCAGTTGTTTGAGTGCCATACATAGCCTGCTGCCAATGGTTTTCTCCCCTACCTTCTTGCAGTTTCTGTAGGCTGTTATGATCTGTTGTAATCAGTGATAAACAGAGCAACATTGATTAAGTAGACATCTAGAAGTCGTGAAGAAAAGTACATACATCTCCAGTGGTGCTGTAGTAAGATGGCAAATGTAAGTTTGTGAGGTGTTTTACCTTGTAAAATGGTGTATTTGAATCAAAATCTTTCCTAATATTAACAAAGTACTTTCATAGCCTTAATCTACCCAAATAGTTCATAAAAACAAAACAAAAAACAAAACAAAACACTGAAACAAACTGAGGCAAAATTCAGATACAATAAGTTGGCTGTTAGTTCAAATAATCAAAAAAAAAAAGAGTAATGCTGTCATTGTCATCTAAACCACTTCCTATACATAGCCATTTAAGCCTCAATACTTGAATAATTTATGTCAGAGTGGGTTGTCTCTATCTGGCCACCAAGCTCTGAATTTTACATATAAGTAATTTGAGTAATTTGGGCACTCTACTGGGGAAAACTTTATAGACATAGGTTACTGTCAACAAGGGGCTTTTTTTGGAATTTGGAGAAATGCAGGGGTAGCACGGTGGGGCAGCACTGTGGCCTCACAGCAAGAAGTTCCTGGGTTTGAATCTGGGGCCTTTCTGTGTGGAGTTTGCATGTTCTCCCCCATATCTGTATGGGTTCTGTCCAGGTACGCCAGCTTCCAACCACAGCCCAAAGATATGCATGTGATTAGGTTAATTAGGTGAATCTAAATTGACTCTAGGTGTGAATCTGAGTGTGAATGCTTGTCTGTCTGTCTCTCTGTGTTAGCCCTGCAACACACTGATGACCTGTCCTGGGTGTACCCTGTCTCTCGCCCTATGACAGTTGGGATAGGCTCCAGCCCTCCCCGCAACCCCGAACTGGAGAAGCAGATGGAGAAATGCAGATAACAAAGCAGGCAAAAACTTCAAAACCTTCACCAGTAGCTGTTTTAGCTCTGTGTGCTTTCCAGTGAGGCTCCCCCTTTGCTGATTTAGGGGAGGGAGGCTATAAAGGGTGTAAAGCTCTCCATGTCTAAGCGGTTTATAGTGGACTCTGACTGGGAGGTAACAATACCAGTGGTGAATGTATACACATTTTGTTACACATGTGTGTGTGTGCTGACAAAGGTAACAGTGGAGTCAGTGGAGATAATCTGTCATTGGTGTGAATTACTCCCATTCAAGACATGAAAAGCAGTATGACAGACAAGGAACAATTAACATTCTAGGTTTTGTAAAGGATGAATTTAGCAGCATAAACAAAGCCTCTTAACATGCAGCTGAATACATCTACTACAACACCATGGGGTGATTATGCCGGAATAAAGAATGAATAGCAATATAGGTACATTGTGTGTCAACACTCATGATTCTGCTGATTATGTCAGCTTTGTGTGTGTGTGTGTGAGAGAGAGAGACTGCACGTGCATGTTCTCTCAGTGGAGGCTCCTGTTTCAAACAGCCACCTCATCATTCATGCTCCTCAACAAGAGCAGCTAGTTTTCATAAAGTGCCAATGCGTAGCATGCACTGAAAATGAGCGCGGTATCGTGTTGCCTCCATGCATGCCAAATCATTAGGTAGGTTTCCTTTTTTTTATTTAAAGATAGGCTGGAAATGGCAAGCTATGAGTCATGTCTCCGTCTCATGCTCCATTTTAGAAATTAAACATTCTTAATTAATCAAATGGTGCTAATGCGGCGATACTTCCTGCCCGGGATCCTCTGCCTGGAATCCTGCTGTAACGTGAGAGGCACCTAGTAAAAGCAAGATGCGCTGGAGGATGGAGTGCTGCAAGCCACCACAGGCCCTTGGATGTGTTTCTTACTGACATCATAGCCTTGGCTCTGAGAGCTGTCTCAGTGGCTGGCGAAGCATGGAAACAGACAACTGGTATCACTAGCTGGCCACTGCTCTAATACTAATTATTTCAACTTGTATTTCAAATCCCAAATAAACAGCATCACCACAAGACCAAACCATTCCTGTCTAAGAAAAACAATCTATGCTCACACAGTATCCAGTGACGACCTAAAGTTTTTCTATGAATATTTTAAAGCGTTGAAGATTAATTATTCAAATGGCTCAAAAATAAGTATTCTACATTTTTCTTCTGTGCTGTGCTACCATCTCTCGCTTCTTCTCAACTGCATGTCACACATTTTCTTTGAGCACTCAGGGCCAAAATGAGTTTCAGTCATGGATCATGGCCAGTAATGAAATAATCCCAAAATGACACTGTGAAATTGCTGGATGAGAGAAGGTGCCGCTTGTCAGGCAGCTGTTTCTATTCCCCCATCTATCTGATCTGTCGAAGTCACACACTATCAAGGAGAAGTACCGTTGCTGTATATATTTGTTTGAGATGTGGCGGCTGGTGACAGGGGGTGAAATCAGCCGCGTGGGAGTTATCGGATGTTCCAGTTTGTGCCCCCATAAAATCGACATGAGACCCCCCCCACCACCACCACCACCACCACCTCTAGTTTCTCCCGCCTCTCATTTCTACGGGCGGCCAGTGGTTAAAGGTGGGGAGTTGAAAGAGCAAACAAGAAGGCAACGGCCACTCACTGACTTAACCTCTGTCATCAGAGTGCTCCGGTGTCAGCATGCGAATCAAATCAAGATGAATGGGGTCTATCCCGGCCACTGGAGGCTCGCCTCATTGGGCCCAATTTCATCAGCGCCAGTAACTGTTCATATAGAAAGATTAATAGAGCATCTGACCATGCCGCTGTGTGAGGAGGAAACTCAGACGCATACAAATAGGCTTGTGGTTGACGGGAGAGAGGGAGTTATTAGGGTGTTGCACGACAGGAGGAATAGGTGGAAGCACCTCAGAGGGGACCTCCACTTTGATGCCTAATTGATAAGGTTCCACAGTGACATGTTCATTTGTGAGACTTTATTGTTTTAATTGTGTTACATTTTGTCACTGAGCTACTGTCTGCTGCCTATTCCATCTCTCTTTTATCCCGGCCTGTGATCGTACAGAGCTTTACATGGTTATTTGAGTGGCACAGAGACTTGGGGCGCTTTAACAGTGTCTGGGCTGGCCCTCTGCCAGGGTGCATTAAGAATAGTGACATATTTTCCCATGAAACATAAACATAAATGTCAAGTGCTGAGCTGGAATATCTAGATTGAACGGAATGCAAAGTTATCTCTGTACATACTGTAGCAGTATATAAAAGTCTCCATCTGTTTATAGTACAAAAAAGAGAATCAGCAATAAAATCAGAGATTTTACAGCAGCCAGCACATAGTCTCATTTTTGTCGAAATTAAACCGGTGTCCCCTGCCCCAGCTATAATCCTGCCACTGACATGTTGACAAGATTATGTTCATGTTGTTACAGTGTCACTTCATGGTTTAGAATGTAATCTTGTTGATGGCAATAAGCTGTTTTGTGTACTATTGTTTTGAGTTGTTGTGCATACAACTATGTGTGCTCTCCTCTTCCTTTCTCTCTCTCTGTTTGTCTTTTTTTCCCCTCTGCTTTCATCCAGCAGTCCCATACATAGGTTTGTAAACACAATTGTGGCCCAATTAAGAGGCTCCATTTTTCCATTTTAAGGGGAAATTCCTTGTTTTCTTGTCCTCCTTAACATGATTAGAAAAGAAGTTGCTTGTAACTTCTATCAGGGAAAACCACAAATCCTGATCAAGCTGTGCTATGATGTCTGTTCTCACCTGCAACTGCAGAGTCATTCATATCAAGACCATAATCATAATAGATAGCCCCTGTGACCCCCTTCAAATCTGATATGCAATTTTGAAGATGAAAATCTTATTTTCTACAGTAACAATAAACCCTGAATGTTCAGAAAAAACAGTAATAAAGGCATAAAAATAGTAATAAAGGCATTATTTGATCTATTCTACTTTTATTTCAGGTGATTTTTTTTTCCCTCTTTCCAGGTATTTTTGTGTAAAACAGGAGTTTTACTGATTTTAATGTGTGCTTGCTGTACCCACAGAAGCTGTATTATATTGGTAAATATATTGCACAACTTCACACAACGGTTATGGCCCAGAGGCCTTCTGATTCTTTAGGGCTAGGCCTGTTAATTATTTAGTGTAGACCTTTCTGGCACAACTTTACCAAAGCACACAAATTCAATTCAATTCAATTTCAATCGGTAAGGTAAAGACCCCACAATAATAGAGAGAAAAACCCCAAATTCAGACGACCCCTATGAGCAAGCAAATGGTGACAGTGGGAAGGAAAAACTAATAATAATAATAAATTGTATTTGTTGGTGCCTTTCAAAACACTTAAGGTCACCTTACAACACAAACAACAAGAACAGCATTAAAAGATAGGAATAAGAAGAATGTAAAACATACATACATATACAGATATAAAACAGGATGGTTTTAGCTGATATACAAATGAAAACAGACGGGTTTTGAGCTGCGATTTGAACTGTGTCAAAAAGTCTAGCTGATGAAGGTGTAGTGGTAATGAGTTTCAAAGATGAGGTGCAGCACAGCTAAAGGCTCTGGCAATCATGGTGTTAAGTTTGAAGTGTGGAGCAGTCAGGAGAGCAGCTGAAGCTGAGCGGAGGGCATGGGAAGGGGTGTAAGGGTGAAAGAGGTCTCAAAGATATGGTGGTGCCAAGTCACTGAGAGCTTTGAAGGTGAGAAGCAAAATCTTGTATTGATCACGTTGAGGAATAGGGAGCCAGTGAAGCTGGATGAGAATGGGTTTAATATGGTCAGTAGACTTGGTGCAGGTGATGACTCTTACTGTAGAGTTCTGTACCATTTGAAGCTGATTAAGGAGTTTTTTTGGAAGACCAGAGAGAATAGCATTACAGTAATCCAAATGAGAAGTGACCAGGCCATGAACTAGGAACTGAGTGCTTCGTTGAGAAAAGAAAAGGGCAAAGTCTAGAAATGTTACGAAGGTGGAAGTAAGCTGAACATGAGATATTACTTATGTGGGCAGTAAAAGACAGAGTATTGTCCAAGATGACTCCAAAACTTTTGACACCATGGGAAGTGTGGATCTGACAACCATCTATAGAGACAACAAAAGGGTGTATTTTAGAAAGTGAGTCCTTTGAGCTAATAAGGATAACTTCACTTTTATCCCCAGTGAGTTTGAGCTGATTGACCGTCATCCAAGTGGTGATGGCTTGTAGGCAGGAGGTGAGGATAAGAGTGGGAAGAGAGGTTTTGGGATTTGTAGAACATACAGTGGTGTATCATCTGCATAAAAATGTACTATATACTAAAATGACAGAAAATATTTCCTAGAGGAAGGAGATGAATTATAAATAGCAGGGGTCCCAGCACTGAACCCTGAGGGAATACATGTGTGTCTGAGGCTCATGGGGAGCGGACAGTCTTGCCTTGAACAAACTATTTCCTGTCAGACAGGTAGGATGTAAACCATTAAAGTGTTGTGTCCTTCATTCCAATGTTAGCCAGATGTTCAAACAGAAGAGGATAGGAGATGTGTCAAAAGCAACACTGAGGTCAAGGAGGATGAGGATGGTGAGAAGGCCAGCATTGGATGGAAGGAGGAGGTCATTAGTGATTTTAACAAGAGCTGTTTCAGTACTGTGTCTAGAACAGAAACCAGACTGAAATGGCTCATAGAGGTTATTATTAACTAAATGGGCCTGGAGTTGAGATGCTACTGTGCAATGCAAAATTTTAGAGATAAATGGGAGGCCTATAGTTGTTGAGGTTATTAGAGTGAATATGTGGAAGTTTTGGACATCATGATGAATTTGGTGATGTTTCCCACGGAGAATAGAAAACAAAACTCCCTTTTAACAGAAAGAAACATGCAGCAGAACAAGGCTCAGGGAGTGGCAGCCATCTGCTGCGACTGGTTGGCGATGAGGGGAGGGAGACAGGATAAAAGACATACTGTGGAAGAGAGTCAGAGATTAATAATAACTAATGATTGAATGCAAAGTGGTGTATGAATACATAGAGAGTGAAAAGAGGTGAGTGGAGAAGAAATGTTCAGTGGATCATGGGAAGCCCCCAGCAGCCTAACTAAAGGAGGGTTCAGAGTCACCTGATCCAGCCCTAACTATAAGCTTTATCAAAAAGGAAAGTTTTAAGCCTAATCTTAAAAGTAGAGAGGATGTTTGTCTCCCAAATCCAAACTGAGAGTTGGTTCCACAGGAGAGGGGCCTGAAAGCTGAAGGCTCTGCTTTCCAATCTACTTTTAAATATCCTAGGAACCACAAGTAAGCCTGCAGTCTGAGAGCGAAGTGCTCTATTGGGGTGATGTGGTACTATGAGGTCTTTAAGATAGGATGGGGCCTGATTATTCAAGACCTTGTATGTGAGGAGAAGGACTTTACATTTTATTCTGGATTTAACAGCGAGCCAATGAAGATAAGCCAATATGTGAGAAATATGCTCTCCCTTTCTAGTCCCTGTCAGTACTCTTACTACAGCATGATCAACTGTAGGTTTTTCAGAGAGTTTTTACAATAACCTGATAATAATGAATTGCAATAGTCCAGTCTAGAAGTAATAAATGCATGAACTAGTTTTTCAGCATCACTCTGAGACAGGATGTTTCTAATTTTAGAGATATTGCGGAAATGCAAGAATGCAGTCCTACATATTTGTTTAATTTGCACATTGAAGGACATATCCTGGTTAAAAATGACTTCAAGATTCCTCACAGTGTTACTGGAGGTCAAGGTAATGCCATCCAGAGTAAGTATTTGGTTAGACATCATGTTTCTAAGATTTTATGGGCGAGTACAATAACCTCAGTTTTATCTGAATTTAGAAGCAGGAAATTAGAGGTCATCAAGGTCTTTATGTCTTTAAGACATTCCTGCAGTTTAACTAATTGGTGTGTGTCATCTGGCTTCATGGATAGATAAAGCTAGGTATCATCTCCATAGCAATGAAAATGTATGCTGTGCCTTCTAATGATACTGCCTAAGGGAAGCATTTATAATGTAAACA
>VUQS01010570.1:14642-28347 GCA_015108495.1 Heterochromis multidens
TGTAAGGGGGGGGGGGGGTCACCTGGCTCTAAGGTACACAGCAGCCGGGGTGCACTCCTGGATATCCCGTTGCGTTTCTTCAGGACGTTGCTGATGATGTTACCGACCCCTCCCGAGCTTTGCTGCCGCTGCTTCACGCCCGCTCTCGGCCTCCTGCCGGCGGCGGGGAGCCGCTCCTGCCTCATCCCGGAACCAGACCGTTGTAAACGCGTTCAATCACCTCATCGTTTTGTCCCGCTTTTATAGTTATTCCTTTGATGGAGAGCAGGAAGGCATCCAAGCCGCTGCTCCAAATGCTCTCCTCAAAATCAATCGATTAAACTGTTGTTTCAGCCTTCTTCCGGTGATGCCTTGTTCTTCCGATTTATTCCAGAAGAAACGACATATCTCCCATTTATCAGTCAGTGTGGTACAAAATCATCCAAGACGCCATGTTCAAACGCTCCAGAGGATGAATTAAACATAAGAAAGGTCAAAAATAGCCGAAAGTAACGGTTTCTGCTCCTTTACTGCTGCTGATGCTGCACGCCTCCTCATCCTCCTCCGGTTTGGCGTCACCGGGAGGAGGCGGACGGATGGAGGGATGCGGTAGGATAGAGAGACACGTGGGGAAGACATAAAAGGATGAGGTAATGGTGGAGGAGAGCGCATGGAAAGGGGAAACGGAGATTCAATTGTGTTTGCTTAACCCATTAAGCCCTAGGCCACTTAATGCAACAATCACATCTGTCACAGGCTACATACAGCTGTTTAGACAAAGAAGTCAGCATATTTTCTTTATTACCACCTACTCCAAGTGAACTGAGACAGCACAGACTGCAGCAGGAAGATTTTATTTAACATCAAAAACAGCCGGGCACAGCTGTCCATGAAATGAGATAGGACTTGATTTAATACAGTCCACCTGAAGACCTGCAGCCAAATAAGTGTCATATAAAAATTACCTGTATTAAATGCTAGTCTTTAGGGCTGAAACGTCAGTCTACTACTGGATTTAAACAGTTAAAATTCAAGTAGTCAAAGTTCATAACAATACATAATATAAATGGGTTAAGGAGAAAAGAGGCTAAATTTTCTCCATGTTGCTTGATAAATTACTTAACTGGAAACATTTTGAATTAGTAAATTCTCCGTTAATCACTTATTCTCACTTTTTCATGCATACTGGGCCCCCATACCCAGATAAAATAACCATCTTCTTCACACAAGGCAACATACTTACATGTTGTTTACACAAAATTCTGACCCTACCATCTGAATGTTGCAGCAGAACATTTTTCCAATCTTCTATTGTCCAATTTTGGTGAGTTTATGTGAACTGTAGCCTCAATTTCCTGTTATTAGCAGGACTGAGAGGTGTGGCACCTGGCGTGGTCTTCTGCTGCTGTAGCCTATCTGTTCCAAGGTTTGAGATGCTCTTCTTTATACCTTGGTAGATACCTTGGTAATAACGAGTGGTTATTTGAGCCATCGTTGCCTTCCTATCATCTTGAAGCAGTCTGGACATTCTCCTCTGACCTCTGGCATCAACAAGACATTTTCACAGAGAGAACTGCCACTCACTGGATATTTTCTCTGTAAACTCTAGAGATGGTTGTGTGGGAAAATCCTAGTAGATGAGCAGTTTCTGAAATTCTCAGACCAGCCCGTCTGGTACCAACAACCATGCCTCATTCAAAATCACTAAAATCACCTTTCTTCGTCATTCTAATGCTTGGTTTAAACGTCAGCAAGTCGTCTTGACCGTGTCTAGATGTCTAAATGCATTGAGTTGTTACCATGCGATTGGCTGATTAGATATTTGCATTACAGAGCAGCTGAACAGGTGCACCCAATGAAATAACCATCTTCTTCACACAAGGCAACACCTTAACAAAAAGCATATTGTACTATACATATGACCCAAATTATGGCATGAAATGGAAAACACACTTTTTTAAAAATATGATGGTTGGATAAAAGATGATCCAGCACATCTTCTGCTAAAGAAGCAGCTTTCCTATATATTAAATGCGTACCAGGCTTCTGCTTTCCTAAGTCTTTATGAATTCACTTCACAGCACTTCATGGACCTCATGACATTTTCCATTGACGTTAAAGAAAAGTGATTAGGAAAAGACATATGAGGTAATCTTATTAGACTATTCACAAATCCCTCTGGGTTTGCGTCAGGAAAGGTATCTGGCGTAAAAATCTGCCAAATCAAACATGTGGAGCTACCTGCTTGGGAATAAGGGAGCAGCTGAAAGTAGCTTTATTCCACCACAGTCCACAAACTGTAACTTATCTTACAATTCAAACAGAAAACCTTTCCTAAAATGTGCAGACCCTCTCCTACCTTTTAGTTATCCATCCACATAAACCCCCACCAACAAAACTTGGAAGAGCAATCAAAGAAATGATGTTTGCAATGAAAATCAATGATGCATGGTATTATGATTCAGCCCTAACAGGTGCAATAAGTGCTTCCTGAGTGGAAAACATTCAGTCTAAATGAAAATTTGGATCGTTGTCTGCAAACAGCCTTTACATAAAAAAAATAAATCAAGGCCTTGATGATGAAACTCTACAGCCAGTAATGCTTCATGATAAATTACTTTAGCTCTGGATGTTTCTTTTCCAAGGACAGCACTAATAACTCTGTGTTTCTATCATGGAAATCTGTCTTTGGGCTGCTATAAGCTGCACACACCTGTTGATGTACAGAAGCTGCTGTTACACAGCAGACAGAGGTCATTAAAAGATATTGATGCACCTTTAAAGATAAATTGTTAATTGGTAAATTTATTTTTAATGCCTCAAAATACAGCTTGAAAAAGCTTTTTTCCCCCGACTTGAAGTTAGTTCTACCACCATCTTTGCTGTTGCAGAATTCTCCTAAAGAAACTGAATTGAAATTGAAGTGCCATATCTCTCTCTTACAAACAATTCTATAAATGTTGAGGCACTATGTAAAACTTGAAAAAGTGCTGTTTAGGTAAACTTTCAAGGGTTATATCACCATGTGAGATAGGTGGCTGAAAGGATTCCTTTTGCTTACATTTTGATGCCAGGCCAACAAGCCCAAATTAATTGAAGTTTTAATCAGTGTCAGAGAAAGTACAATTAAACTTTTTATAAACCATTAAGATGAAAAATTATACCATATATATATGATTCAACCTGATTACTTTGTGGCTGCATTCTTCCTGCTCTGCCCACTGTCCATGTAAATGCATGGGGGTGTATGCTTCTCTCTCTTTGGAGCTGAGCTGCTCCTCTGAAGATATTAAGTTTTTAAAACTCTCAAAGATTTACGAGGAACACATATAGAGCTGCAACTACAATTGATATCCCTCAAATGAATCAGTCAAAGATAATGAACGCAGGACATGTTTGTCACTTTTGCACGTCATACTGTTTTGATTAAATGCATGTGCATCTGTGTGTGTAAATCACAAACCTTCAGTCAGAATAGCTGCATCCACTGGTGAGGGGCACAAACATCCTGTAGTAACAGATGGTCTGTTTATCCCCTTTAGGAACAATTAGACCATAAATCGCTATTTGTTGTGAAGTCATAATCTTGATATAAACATGTTAGTGCCATTTCATGCAATAAAAAGTAATAAAGCATTGATTGAAATTTATTGTTTAGCATTTTGTACGTCACTAGCCAAGTGGATACAGCTAAACACAGCCTTTGTAGTGTTTAACAGAAGCCATATTACCATATTAATGTTCTGTGTTGTATAACTGACCATCTAGTGTAGGGCTGAATATATTGGAAATATTGGCACAACCTGGCCATAAAGTGTTTAAATGGACTCCAACAGCATCGGAAATCCCATATTCTGTTATAGACTCCATGATGGGAGCCAGTATGATGCACATTGATGGAAAAGAAACCAAAAGCATAATAGCTATGCAGCAACAACTCTTCTGCTTTGGCCAGGCCTGCTGTGCATTTCCCCGTGGGTCTCTCGGTGCTGCCTTGCAGGTCTCAGTTAGGTGGAGTTAATCAGTGTAAGGCCAAAAACTGCAGCTCCTCTAGTGGCCACTTGAGGCTGTTACAGCATTTAAACAAATGTTTACTGCCTGGTACAAGAAAACAGTTTTGGCCTAATGTACAGTTTCCCCCTTTCATAACAACTAAGAAGGGTAGGCCTCACCTACACTACTTTGAGTTATTTAATTGGTCCTCTCCACTGTTATTGTGGTGTTGGTGCCCTTTGGAGGATTTTAAATTAAATTATCTGTCTACTTTTATGTCTTACTGTGTGGTACAGATATGCATGTCTGTGTGTTGCATTCACACAGTTAATGTATGCAGCTTGCTCACACTCCATCCTCCCATCCAAATATGGTAACTTCTGGCTCCAAAAAACTAACATGGCAATGGCCATGTTGTATGTGGTATAGAAGTAGATGGTAAAACAGCCTTCAGCACCCTTTGCTCTATGACCTCTGTAAATATTTTCCTGATGACTTTGTGTGCTCAATTGCCAATTTCAAGTCATAATGAACGAAACATGAAGTCTATATTGTAAATGACAGTATTAGAGTCAGAAGGGAAGATTATCATCATTACTTTTTAACTTTGTTATTTGACAAATCTGGTCCGGCTCATGTTGTCTGGGATTTAGACTTCTAAACTTTAACTCAAGTTGTTGCTCTTTTTTATTTGCATCTTTAAAGACCAATCAACCCCTGAGCACATGTAGAGACAACACATTCTGTAGTTTTATTAGGAGATTTGCAGGGCAAATTATTTCATTGTATTTTCAAGAAACATTTCTGCTGTCAAAATTATTGTTTTAAAGATGTAAAAGATTATTAATATAGTCAGGATATTAATTTTTATGTATATATTATTTGCTTAATTCACAATCTATTTCCTGAAAAAGTAAATGAATAAAAATAATCAGTGGTCAGCTGTATTATTTCAAAGGCTTTTTTTATAAGAAAGGACATTTAGTTGAATTTTTAAAGGCAGTTTTGAAGTTGAATAGTGAAGATATTAGAATATGAAAATGAGCATGTTTACCCCCTATAGTCTTTAGCTTTGGGCCTCACAGTCTGTTATGTAAATCTGATACTGTAATTTTCATATTACATGTGATAGGACTACAAGGAAAAGGTCCTATATGGTGACCAACCTCATCCCTCGAAAACCCCAAAAAGAAAAGTCCAAAAAGGCCACAGAAGGAAGGCTGACATGCACTATTATTAAATAAAAAGTGTAGTGTAGCAGTGTCTCTGATACACAGGAACTGACTCTGATTTACAGTATAGGATGAAAAAAAAAAAAACCCTCAAAAAAAACACCTAAAAGTTGAATAACTATAGCATATGGTAGCCCAATTTTTCTTTCTAATATTAGTATCACCTAAGGTGACCAGAGCCTGCCAAATTAAATGTGGGACTAATGTTGAGAGGCAATCAGCATGTGAAGGACATATTTTCTTTGAATGTGACCTTCTCAGCATCCTCCCTTGACAATAAAAGAAAGCTAATGTTCAGTTTTCGGCACCTTCTTACTTTTGTGTATTCTCCTTTTTAATCATAATAACCTTTAAAACTGTTATTAACTGCTATTTCAATTGCTGTGTTGTCTAGTAATTATTCAGGTTTCTGTAGGAACTGCCACATCTCATTTTGAGCAACAGGTTTCTTGTGACTCACAAATAGCTGACAAAAAACATGAAAAAAACCTGACAATCACCTCTCACCCAGTTATTAGAACGATTAGTCTTTACTGTAGCTGCATTTTCTTTTATTTGTGGTTTTCTCCATATTCTGCAAAAACCTGTGTAGCTTGTTATTTTGTGGTGACTTGCAATTCCGTCATCAATAAAAACCAGACTTACAATGTCTGTCTCATAGTGCTGACTTTGGATTAAAGCCGTTCAATTACTCACAATTAATCACAAATATTTTGGTCAATATTGAGGTCATGATTAAATATGGTAGCTTTGTTGAACATTAAAAAAAAAAAGTTTCCTCTTAAAAGTGGATCTCTTTGGACTTATGTCCATTTTTTCAATGAACTTTTTAAATAATGTAAACTGAAATAAACACGCCACGGTCTGGCAGGGAATTAACTTTCAAACAAAGGATTGCTCTGAAAGACAAAACAAGCATCTTTGCAAAACAAAATGAAGCACAGTAATAGTTTTTCTTGTCTAAATAATTATTGGAATTTAAACTGAAATTAATTGTACAGGCCTAAACTAGAGCCAATGAAAATGCAGGACACTGTCTCAATATATGGAACAGGAGGACAAGGGACAAAAACGGTGCGCAAGAGGGACACCTGATCACCCTTACAATACCTGTATAAATATACTTTGATTTAAAAAAATTATAAAATAAATTCAACTTTATTTTTTCCTCTTTCATGATTTATGGCAACAGAACTAAGATGTACGACGAATATGAGGAATATGATTTTTGTGCTAATTTTCAGCCACTCATATTCATATAACTACTTGAAGGTACTGTATAAGCTGACAGGATGGTGCATTTTTTAAATGCGCTTCTATAACGGGTGCAGTATGTGATCTTCCCAGCTCACATTCAGTCAGCTAAGAAAACCTCCCCCCTGATGTTTCACACAGTTATACCACCTGTGTGACCCTGCCTGGTTTGGTATTACATAAAAACAACAAGTGTATAGTCTTACGTCGTTTTTGTGACATAGCCTGAAGAAACGCTGTGATGATGTCATAGTTCTTCTGCAGTTTGTGATGAAGTCTGTCTCGCCTCTTCAGCTGGCGGACCAACTTGGCCGACTGCAGGCCGGTACGATACTTCACCTCCTGGATGATGGAACGCAGCTCCTCTGGGGCTGAAAAAACACATATGCACAAACAAACAGAAAAACACGTGGTTTAATGCACCTTTTGGCAAATTCTGGGCCGATAATATTTAACATTTAGCCAATACAAAAACTGATGAACATCAGCCACTACTACCACAATACCTCTATGTATTTGTTAGATTTTTACTTATTTTTACATTTCACTCTTTTCTACTTACTTGTGCTCCTTCATGTATGTAATTTTACCACACTGAGCCATTTTACTTTTTCATAGTTTTTCTTTTAGCTATTCCACTTTATTTCATGTTCTTATAAGTTGTGTTTAATGTTTTGGCTGTTGTAAAACAGGAATTTCGAAACTTTTGGGATAAACAGAATACGCCTTAAATGCTATCCTATTTACCTATAGGGTAATATAGGTCAATAAAGCCAGTACAGACTGATGTAGCTCTACCTTCTACCATTTTATTCCTGTTGTTTGTCAGTTAGCTTTTCTCTTGAATTGGCAGGAATTAAACGTGTCAGATTTTCCCTATAGCACACTGCCACATTTAGGGGGATTTTTATATTAGATAGTATCTTCCGATTAGACTTACACATGGGGCACTTTATTTTCCACACTATACTTATTAGATTTCTAACAATGTAAACAAACAGATAAAAAATAAATATTAAAAAACAAAAGAAAAAAAAAATCAACAACAACAACAACTAGATGGCAATTCACATCGCATCTTTGTTTGCAAGTGGACCCAGGTCCCAAAGTCCCAATCCCAGACGAGCCTCCAAATTCTGAAGCTATCCATAAACGTACAGGAGGTGAAGGGTGACAAAAGTATTCCAGGGGGAAAAGAGTAAAGGAAACTAAACAAGATTTTTTTTTAACAGTTTAAATTAAACACACAGCTGAACAGCTGTTTCCAACCAAAACAAAAAAACAACAAAAACCAAACTGGCCTTCTGACATTTTTCTGCTCTCTCCAGCTTTTATAAACCCAACAAATCTACAACAAAACACACTTTCTAGGGCTATAACAACAGGCACCAAGTAGTGCATGTGAAAAGGGAGTTACAATAATGTAGAAATTATAGTGTTTGTTATTTAAAATGTCAGCTTCAGCCCAGAATTTTATAATCTGTGTATCATTAACTCAGATTTTTTTGCATAAAGTTCAGACTATTTATCTAAATTTTTAGGAACCTCTGTATATTTTCTTTAACCTACAGACAGATACACATATTTTCCACAATAATATGGACTCCAAATAAACCTTAAAGATGTAACACAGTTTTGATGCACATGTGATATCTGCAGTCCTCTGATAAATCATAATCTCACACTCATTAGCCTGTTTTCCAAGCTGCAGGCAGGGAGGAAATCAGATCACCAGATCACCAGCTCCACATAAACACACACCCTCCTCCCATTAATGGAAACATAACCTTTAAAATCTGATTGGCACAGAAACTGACACAGAGCTGAGATTTAAGGAAAACCACAGGACAGTCTTTGTCCTCGTCTTTGTTGTTTTTTTGTGTATAAAATAAAAGGCCTCATTCAGCACTGTGAGTAAAAGTTACTCATATATTTACAGTGAAAGTAATTTTGTGAGTTCTTTTTGCAACCGAGACCAACTAAATTAAAAAAAAAAAAGATTCAAAATTTCAAGTAGTAATCTTCTCTTCTGAGCCAACTGAAAACAGATACAAGAGCAGTTTGAGACTGCCAAAGCTGAAAATTCCCCCTAGATCAAAGCTAATTAAAAAAAATTCAATCCACAAATATTCTTTTGTGTGAATATATGTCATCAATTTTCACAGCTCTAAGACTAACCAGTCTAATTCAGTCACTGGTTGCTAGCACCGATCTGATATTTAGAGAAGTTATCAGTCAGATCCTGACTCAAAATGCTGGATCTGGTATCAGTGAAAATTGACGATCTATTCAATTCAGTTCCCTGCTGTTGTATGTTTGCTGTACCAGCAGTGCACTGGTTGTTAGCAGCAAAGGGTCAGCAGTTTCAAAAGTGATGATGCTTTTGTTTTTCTGCAGTCGTCTCACTTCTTTCAGCTTGATCGCTGATCTTGAAACTATGCTCAGATTTCACTGAAATATCATCACCCACACTGATCACCAGAGTAGGCTTTGCAGTGTTGCAGATTTGAATGGCGAGTGGTGAAGCCCACAATGACTGCCTTCATGTATTCAAACTGTCCAGTTTCCAATAAACTGTTCAACAACAATGGAGAAGATGATGCTTTTCTTTTTAAGGGGAACTCATTGTACTGTGTTTGTATCAGTTTGCGTGGCTACACAGAATGAGATTATGTGCACTCCTTCTACAGGTAAAATGCTGACTGGCTGAAAATAGGAAAGTTCATCATGAGCAGAAAAAAATTAAGATAAAAAAGCTCAAACAATAACTGCAGGGGACTGTTTTCACTGTTTTAAACACTCCGTTTTATTTAACTAAAAATAACTTCTTTGTATATTATGACTGGTATTCTCAGAGGCAGGATTTAAGCTGAAGGACCAACAACAGCACAAACAACAGTAGTCCAAAGACCCGTTTATTCACATATTTTTAACACTGTTCCTGATGACACTAAATGTTTATCAGTGCTATACTTTTCAGCATGACTGCAAACCTCTCCCCCTTCTCTCTGCCTCGCTTTCACTCTTATGTTCAGCACTTGTTTTCATCAGCTCGGTTATTATATTACTTTATTTATTATTATTTATTATCTATTTATTTACTATCTTACAGTGCAGTGAAAAAGTATTTGCCCTCTTCCTGATTTCTTTTCTGCAAATTTGACACACTTAAATGCAGTTTTAAAAATGATTATTTCATTTATTATGGGGGGAAAAAAGCTAGAAAAAAAAGCTATCCAAACCTAACCAAACCTGTGTAAAAAAGGGCCTGGTAGATACAGATAGAAAATCATGAATTAACTTTGATTAGCCACATTTTTTGGAAAGCCGAGTACAATTTCACTAGACACACCCAGACTTTAAATCAGTTAAATAGAACCTGTCTGACGAAGTGAAGATAATGTAAAAGATCTCAAAAAGCAACACATCATGTCACAATCTAAAGAAACAGCTGAGAAACAAAGTCATTGACATCTATCAGTCTGGAAAGGGTTACAAAGTCAGTTCTAAGGCTTTGGGACTCATGGAGAGAACAAAGGTGAGAGCCATTATCCAAGGCGAAAACCACTGCTGACCAAAGCAAGAAGCAAGAACACAAAGGCTTATCTCACATTTGCCAAAAAACATCTTAATGATCTCAAAGACTTTTGGAAAAATATTCTGTGGACTGACGAGACAAAAGTTGAATTTTTTGGAAGGTTTGAGTCCCGTTACAAGTTCAAGGAAATTGAATTAAAAACATAAATTTCTTCCTTTTTTAAGTGTAATAATTCCAATATTTTTCCACAGTTAGTGAGCACTTATTGTCTCAAAATAATTGCACCTGAAGCTGAGGTATCTGTATGGTACCAAAACAGGGAAAAGTTGGATCCGTGCATCCCTAATACAAATGAGAGTGCTTAAGCGTAGTGAACAAACTGCACTGCTGCTGACCGATCAATACAGTTTAACATTTACCAAGAGCGTTTTAAACTTTGCTACAGGCCGTTCCTGACCAAACACAGGAGAAAAGCCAGTTTGCATATTTTGGCTGTTCTTTGAGGTATTGTTTAAGAGCGTTTCCTCTTCCTGAGTGGCAGCCCTGAGCATTGTTTAACTCATACCAACCCTCAGCAGTGTAGAGTGCAAACACTGAAGTCACAGGTCTGCCCATGTTGACTGAAGGATTCCTTTAAAACAGAGGAAACAATGGCAACGTGGACCTCACAGTAACATGCCATGTAAGACTCCAAGGTAACAATGCAAGACACGAGTAAATGAGCTGTCGACGCACTTTGTCTCAAAGAGAGTCTCAAATGTCTCGTTGACAGAACAAGAAAACACTATAACTGGATCATATGTAGCTGTGAATTAAAAAACTGATAATCACCCTCCAATCAACAGGGTTTTCTCTGCAAACAAATTGTGGCACCCACCGAAGCATTTTTGATCTTCCTCCAAATGAAAATCACCAGCACTGTGAGTGGGGTTTAAGTTACTCATGTTTAAAATACCCTCTTTTAATCAAATGCCCAAAGAAATAACAGGAACATGCTCAGACTTCTGTTAAGTCAGGTAAAACACACACACCTTGCCTTAACTACATGTGGACTAATAGTACTTACATGCATAGTCACCCCACAAAGGCCCAGTTTGAGCCAAGAAAAAGCATGAATCAAGACCAGTAATGTCTGGATGAGCCCTACATTATCATTTGTACCAGCCACAGGGTCCACTCCCAGCCTGGTGCACAACACTGCCTCCTGTATCTGCTTCATGTAGTGAGGTGGAAGTTTTACAGATTTTAATGTGGGGGAAGAAAGAGAACAAAACAGAACCCACCCTAGGATCAGCTGATTTTTCTGCACAATAAAATTGGATGAAGCTATGACATCTTTTTTTTTTTAAACCTTCATACATGAAAACTTTTCATGTGGCAGGCCATCAAAGTACATAAAGATGGGTCAAAAGTTTCAAAAGAAACTTTCAGAGCAGTGTAAAGTAAGAGAAACAAGTATTGGTACTCTGATCTGTTTCCTAATAATTTACTGGAGAAAACTTCAAAAAGTGCATTTTGAGTAACCTTTCAAGGGTCATATCTCCAGATGGCTGGTCAAAACAAGTTATAGCATATGAAAGGTGTTCTTTTTTACCTAAATTTTGATACAAGGCTTGTCTTCTAGTCGTGAATTCTTCCACGTCAAAATAACTTCAAGTCCTCAGATTTTTCAAAATCCTAGCAAGCTTTGCTCACAGAGGGTAAATTAATTAATTGTTTTTTTGAGCTTGGTAAATTTTATGTGGATATGTCAAATTTCACCTCTCTCCTGTGTATTTTACAGGCCTGTAACTTGGAAAATATTCATAGAAAGAGGGTAAAACTTTGCCTGACTTCATTAAAAATACTGAAGTTACTTTCCAAAAAAACCCAGCTAATTCTTAGGGGGTCACATGGGAATGTTTTCGAAATGTTTTATATTTTTTATGAAATGACTCTTAATGAATTATCAAAACTTTCTTTGGCCATTTCACCTATAAGGAATGCATTACTATTTTTAAGATCCCTGAACTTCCACCTGCACAGTTTTTCTGCCCTCAGTTTCCTCATACAACCTCTCTGGCCACTTTCATCCAGAATTTGTTTCTGTGCCTGAGACTGAGCATTAGTCAGGTCAAACTATAGACAAGGGAGTTCTTCCTCCCCACTGTCACCAAGTGCTTGCTGATAGAGGCTCATTTTATCTTTGGGGTTCTCTCTAATATTGTAGGGTCTTTACCTTTCCAAATGGATCAGCACCATTAAACATCTGCTGTTGTGAATAAGTTTTTTATGAGCTAAAGAAGATTTCTTTGTTTGGTGGTGCAATAATACTGGGATAAATGAGACCAAATACAAAAATAAAACACTGAATGTCAGCCATAAAACAGGTGGTAAGACACCTGCTTCATTTATGGAGGAGGAAATTGAGAGCTACGGTTTTGGTAGGTTTGTTAACCGAATCTGAAGGATCTGTCTGCACCACCAAGCATCCCTCACCTTTCTGAGCCAGGTAGTTCATCTGGTGTCTCCTGGTGTGCTTCTCCTGCAGCTCCTGCAGGAAGCTGGACCCGGAGTTACTGCGGCCCAGGAAGGCATCAGACCCGGACGCCTCCGTGGAGCTGTCCCAGCTGTCCGCATTCCTCCTGCTGCCTCCGCTGTACGTATCATAAAGCTCCACCAGAAGACAGTCCACTATGGAAGTCCTCGGAGCTTTGACTCCATCTCCCACAGATTCAGAGTCGCTGTCACCGGCAGCATTGGTCCTTTGGGTGGCGGTAAAGGTGCCAGGCGGGTCTCCACGCTCTCTGGGCACCTCCTGCTCTCCCGGAGATGATGATGTGTCATTCAGTGACTCGGTGGGGCTCGTCCACTGCTGAAAGCCGGAGAAATCATCCTGCATGGAGGCGGCAGAGTGGACATAAACTCCGCTCTCTTCCTCGGAGCGCACGTCACCGTCGCATATGTCAACTTCCAAAAGTTCGTTCCCGTTTAATTTTACCTCCGACGCCATTGTTTTTATTAACAGAAAACTAGACGAACTGCCTCTCTTATCCTATTGATTTTTTTTTTTAACAGTAAACTGTCATTTTCCTGACAACATGTCTGAAGTTGGAAAGTTTTCTTTGAGCTTTTCGAAGAGGATAGAGTTCCTGGAGCACTCCATTCCTCACCTCAGAAAGGTGGAGACAAGTCTGACGGTGTTTACTTTCCTTCCTGAATGTTCCGAACTGGAATTCACTGCTCCCCCCTCCAGGACTACACAATGGACCAGCCCACTATGCTCAACTTCTCTAACGGCTGCCAAACTTTCTTCAGGTCGCGCGACAGGTGCAGCAACAGAGCGGCAGGTTCCTCGAGCTGCTAGATTGGCCAATCAGATAGGAGCCTAAAAGTATCCGACCAATCGGCTTTCACCTTTAAGTACCATTCGATTAATCTTTGCACGGAAATTCGTAATATGACTCAATAATAATCTAAATGTTAAATATGGTTGAGTATAAATAATTAAATAAAAGGTAAAAAAAAAACAAAAACATATTTTATATAAATAAATAAAAGGTAAGAAAACCAACAACTTTTTAATAAGGACACATACAGATAAATATATTTTACATAAATAAATAATTAAATAAAAGGTAAAAACAAAAAAAAAAAAAATTAAAAAAAGAAAAAAAATTAAAAAAAAAAAAAAAAAATATTTTAAAAAAAAAAAAAAAAGTAAAAAAAA
>VUQS01010575.1:0-22387 GCA_015108495.1 Heterochromis multidens
TGGTCCCCCCCTGTTTTTTTTTTTGTTTTTTTTTTTTTTCTTACCTTGCCCCGAGTAACACCAGAATGAAAAATAAATAAAAAAGGTTAGCATGGCTCCTGTGGGTTGTGCTGTTTTGTCTTTGGTTGTGCGTTTGTGGTTTTTTTACCTCCTTTCAGACCTCCCCTCTCACTGACACCAGGCCCGTGGGCACAGAGAGTGTAACCTTGGACTTGACATCTGAAAACCGATCAAGTGACAGACCTGAGTGCTCCGAGACAAACTGTGGTCATGTCTGGCTTGTCTGAACTTGTGATGCAATGACTCAATGGGAAAAAGGCTAAAGAAATCACATGTGTGCAGGTAGACTGTACCGTCTATAGAATACCTGTTGCTGTGGCTCTTAGTTAAAAATACCTTCTATGTAGTCACTCTTTTTCTGTACATTTCATTTTCATCTGTACGATTTTTCTGGCAGTTGTGGCTGAAATCTTTGTTGGCCTACCTGACCGTGGTTTGGTTTCACAGAATCCCTCATTTTCCACTTCTTAATTAGAGTTTGGACACTGCTGATTGGCATTCTCAATTCCCTGGATATCTTTTTATATCCTTTTCCTGTTTTATAAAGTTCAACTATCTTCTCCTGCAGATCCTTTGATAATTCTTTTGCTTTCCCCATGGCTCAGAAT
The DNA here is from genome assembly GCA_015108495.1 of Heterochromis multidens. NCBI lineage: Eukaryota > Metazoa > Chordata > Actinopteri > Cichliformes > Cichlidae > Heterochromis > Heterochromis multidens. The sequence continues at coordinate 669 of VUQS01010575.1, forward strand.
CCAACAACATCAGTGCAGCACTGAATGAAACATGCAGCGGTCTGTCTGGAGCCCAGAAACTCACTGACTTTTTATACACACACTAATTACAAGCAAACAGATCACAGGTGAGGATGGTTACCTTTAGTAGTCATTTAAACCTGTGTGTGTCAACTTATGTGTATGTTATCATGCCAAAACTTCCAGGGTATGTAAACTTTTGATCAGGGTCATTTGGATAGTTTCTGTTGTCACTATGATTTAAAAAGGACAAACACAATAGTTTGATAATAAATGGCTTCACCCAACCACTAACCGTGAGTGAAAGAAAAGTTTTTGTGTTATCATTCATATTCTCTGAAAAATGGCCAAAAAAAATCACAAATTCTGCCAGAGTATGTAAACTTATGAAGACAACTGTATATGTATTCAGTGTAGAAAGGATACTGGAGTATTCGCTTCCTGCTTCAAACCAATAATCAAAGTTGTTTCCTTTCATCATGACCAAATCTTAACATTATATATTTGTATTATTATTGTAATAATATTATGTGTATTATTGTAACCACATAGACAAAGGTCCTCAAACCTTAAAGAGGTCATTATTTTACCCAAACCATAATTGTTTCCTGAACCTAAACAAGTTGTTTTTGTGCTAAAGGCTAATCACATCTTTACCCTTTCATAGACACGGAGAAATCTTTTGCCCACAGGAGCTCAGGCTCGCATCAGAAGGAAAGAGGAACAAACTCTTTGGTTGTGAGTTTGTTCTTACATAGTGTGTGTCACATATTATTTCTTATAGTGAAACCTAAGAAATTAGGAGACTACTGCTGCAAATAATGAGATCCAAACAGCTTTAACCCTCCAGCTCCAACCTGCTGAAGTTTATTGGTTTAGCTGCTACTTTACAGACAGAGCGTCCAGAAGTGAGAAAGGAAGAATGAAATCAGAAAGGGGTGAAACAGACAGGTACATCCTTTTAGTGAGGTGATCACATAATTAACCTCCTCCAAGGTGCCAACTCTGGCAGAGACTTTAGTCATAAAAATGCTTTTTAGTGCTGATGTTTCTGACTCTGACAGCCTGTCTACTTCCTTCTGGGTCTGATGTTCTCTTGGGTTGTGCTGAGAGAGTCTGATGTTGCCCAAGACATGATAAAAAAAAACTGCACATGTAAAAGCCTGTGACAATCACGCCCTGTGACATTCTTCCAGGTGAAAATAGTTTCTGTTGAGAGATGAGATGAACAGAGTGTTGAGCCTTGAAGCAAAAATTAAGCCTGAAGCTGTTTTTCACACTGCAGTTCAAAGTTTCCCACGTCTTGACCTTAATGGCCCTGACACATCAACACAGTTAGCCATCGGGCACCGACCTGCGCCTGCAGTTTTTGCAGTGGGTCTGCCAAAGTTTACTCTTGTCGACTCTTATAAACAGGATGATTTGGCTGATTAAGCGTGTTAAAAACACCCACAGATTCACTTATTGCTTGCAGTTTTTCCTTATTTTTCCCTTGGCCTTTAGGCTTACACAGTTAAACACAACAAAACATTGTATAAGCTGCAACTTTTAATGAAATATTTTATAATTATTTTTAAAAAGATACAGACCAAATATGACATCTTTTAATAAATACAGAAATAGAAAATCAGACATAGTGGTTTAACAAGAAGCCACCACACAGGAGATATTTAGCCCAAGCAGGTGTAATCAGGTAGTAGGAGAAGGCAAAGTATGACTAAGGCATTTTTTCAGAGGGGCAACTTACTACCAATCCCAAAAAGGTCATGCTGGGATTTCTTCCCCTAGTAAACCTACCAGCTGGCACTGCAGCCTCTCATCATGACCATTTACAAAAACCACAAGACTACAACAGTATTTTAATTTACCTATAAATGTCTTTAAACTTTTTTCTGTTGAAAAAATATTATTTTGTGGTGCAGAAACCAAATCTGAGCACACAAAATATGTTTCTACTATAGAATGTATATATAAGATGGAAAGAACTACTGCAACACCAACAACTGGTTTCTAGCTGAAGTATTTTAAAGCCTCAGTCTTAGTGTTGATGTCACATCTTAGTACTTCAGTGAGGTGCTTACCAGCTAACGCTATTAAGGCTGTTTAACTTGTGCAGCTGCAGTGCACAAACACAGATACCTGCTAATGACAGCTAAGTAACAGACTTAAAAATCTAGAAATTGACTCACCGAAACACCACAGGCTTCTTGGATCAGTGACTCAAGTAGCAGTAGAGGTGAAGCCTTTTAACATGGGAGTCTATAGCAACTGACTGGCTTTTGGGGTCAGTCTCTAGTGGCCATTTAAGGAACTACAGTTTTTGGCACTTCTGTTGGTTTCCTTTTTCAGCCCCAGAGGTTGCTGCTTGGTCATAACCTCAGGTCGAGTCCCAAATTTATTGTCCTTCAACCGGGTGCCATTCAGTGCTTCAGAGATAACATCACTAGACAAATAAGTTTACTGGTGACCAGCTGGCAGATGTAAACATGGCAACTTAAGTTTCTGAGAGGGTTATTTCTGCTCATGCAGCAAAGGGTAATGGACCCATCGACACGCCCAACACTGCACTAGGCTAAGAGCAACATGTGTCTACAATAATATACAGGCCTCATCTATCCCCTTGTACAGCAGAAAACAAGTTCATTTCCAAATTGCGCTCTTACAATACTTACTCTATATTCTGGGTCTGAGATAAATCAATAATAAGTGTTAGATTATCAAATTTCTATGTTTGCTAATACAGCTGTCAGTAGAGGACGTGTGGGTACTGTATCAGTGCTAGTTCACAGAGGTCAGAGGCCACATTTTATCTACAGATAACTGGAGAAGATGGAGGACTGACAGGGAATTGGAGAATTTGTGTTTTCTCAACAGCTTACATCTGTTTGGCTTTGAGACGGCGCTCATCAATATCACACATCTCTCACACTGCTGAGCAGAGTGTTTTTGACAGATGCACATTTTGTTATCTTTGCTTGATACGACTGAACTATGCGTCTGAGTGGGCGTGAAATAAAATCACACACACTCAGAAGTCTGCTCTCGCAGCATCCTGCACACATGTAAATGATGGAGATGTGTGACAGCTTCTGTATCGTTTGGAGAGCAGCAGTGTCTGTCTTTTTGCTTCAGAGATCTGTTTTACTTTATCTCAGTTTCTCTTAGGCTGTCATGGTCTCTTCCTTACCCATACAGTTAGGAGCTTACAGAGCTGTAGTTGTACGTTGTCTTCAATTGAAAACCTCTCCCCGCGCAATCTGAGTCTGGGAGGCTGTGTCTGAGAGTTTCTGTAACCTTCCTAAACACACCATGACTTAGCCCACTAAATACTGTGGTTTTCCAGGTGTTTAGAGAGGAAAGCTAAGATTCAAACTTTCCTTGTCATACTTCCCACAATTACGTCTGCAACTTCTGTATGTGCAAAGTTCGCCACAGTAAAAAAAAACAAATGAGTTTCAAGAAAAAGACTGAAAAATGTGCATTCACATCAACTCGAACAGTTACTGTGTTTCATTTCTTCATGACACACAGCTGATGAGTGTATCTGACATATTGATTTTAGGAATTTTAACACTTCTGTTCATTTGTTTCTTAAATTTAGTTTTAACTTTGATGTTTAAATCATAAAATAATATGAATTTTGATTAAAAATGCAACATGCATGCTGTATGCTGTGAGATTCAGTGGAGCAGCTTTAAAAGTCCTGCACATCTGTGCTGAACCCCACCTCCTTCTCTTTCCTCACAGCTCAGGTGCAAGTCAGCCAACAACCATGTAATAAAATCTCTTGATGCATGCTCAATAATCCAGGTAAAAGAATCCCAAAAAGTTGAATCTGTTCATCTGGACGTGGCGTTTTTTAGTGGGAGAAACGTTTCGTTTACCAACTGGTAACTTCTTCAGTCTCAGCTGACTGCAGAATTCCCCAGCCTTATAAACAGTACATTTGCATAATGACAGAAACCAGCACCACTGACTAACAATGGGCCATTTGGAGGAACGCTGGTTTGAACGGGGAGTCAAGGAGGCCATTTACGTGAAAAAGGAAAGACCATCTCTGAACCGAGGAGGGGGCCTAAGGGTACATCTGTCACCATCTTACAATGCTGTGATCGCAGCCATTCCCCAATCTCTGTGAATGGTACTCATGGCCATTGATCAATGGTCATGACAATTTGCATACTATTGATCATGAAACTGACCAAATGGCCCATTGTTAGTCAGTGGTGCTGGTTTCTGTCATTATGCAAATGTACTGTTTATAAGGCTGGGGAATTCTGCAGTCAGCTGAGACTGAAGAAGTTACCAGTTGGTAAACGAAACGTTTCTCCCACTAAAAAACGCCACGTCCAGATGAACAGATTCAACTTTTTGGCATGTAATAAAATAATCTGTAGCACAGTTGATGCCATTTCCGCAGCGAACAGAAGCCAGCTCCCTACACCTGTCAGGGAATACAGGACACTCCAGAGATGGCGGGCTATCGGTCTGAGGGTTCAGGAGATATGAATCAGGGCGATATGAAGCCTCCCAGAGCATCTGCTGACTCACCGCTCATATGTTCCTGTGCAGCTGATGAGAGAGTGGAGAACAAGGCACTAACACTGCCAGTGCTAAAGGTTCAGTGTCCCCTGAATAGAGGCATACTAAAAATTGCTCTCTTGGTCCTGTGAAGCACCTCAGAAGACTGCATATGCCAAATGGCTTATATTTCTGCAAATGGCATATTTCCATTTTGGACAAAACTCTAGCAGGTTACAGATTTTGTTTAAAAAATGTTTCTTACTTCTCAGGAAGTGAAAATAATGGAGCTTTAAATTAGACAGTGTAATTGCTCTGTCCCTTGTGTTTTAGTCTTTTCTACAAAAGCTGGGACTATTAGCATGGATGGCTGTAAACAGTAAAATACCCACAAATGTCTGTTTGTGTGGAGAAGCAGCCAGTTAAAGGTTCGGTTAAAGTTTTTATTACTGTACCACATAACTGCCCTTTTTGGGTTTTCAATCAAAGAATCAGGTATTTTCTGTTGTAGCTTTTCATCTTTGGGGGTAATGACTCAATCAGTGCAATGTCTGGTAGAAGAATACACATTCTGAGGACCCAATTTTCAACATCACTGAACTAGTTCATGGATCACATGTTGCACACTGAATCAGATAGATTATTTAATTCATGACAGAATAAATAAGTGTAAAATGTTGAATATATACTTTTTCCTGACAGTTGCAAAAGGCAAGAAACAGCAGTTCAGTGTGTGGGGTGCGTAAAGATGCCCCTGCTGGGGACTCCACTGTCCTGCTGGGGGACTTCAATATTCACATAGCCAATGACAGCGAGACCTGAAGCGGTGGGAGGAAAGCTTGCCTGATCTAAACCTGAGGGGTGTTTTGTTGTTGGAATTCCGTGCAAACAGTTTTTCCATAACAAACATCATGTTCAAGCATAAGGTTGTCCATAAGTGCACTTAGCACCACAACACCCTAGGTCGGCAGTCAATGATCAATTTTATAATCATATCCATATCATCAGACCTTGGGTGGCTGTAGCTCAGGAGGTAGAGCAGGTCATCTGTTAATTAGAAGGTTGGTGGTTCAATCCCTGGCTACTCCAGTCTGTGTGCAAGATACTAACCCCAAGTTGCTCTCCGATGCATCCATGTTTGGTTGTGTGAGGCCATAGAGCAAGACCTTCAAGAAGTGGCTTCCTGTACACAGTAGAGATGCAGTCAAAAATTATTTTGAGGATCTCCTCGATCCCACTGACACACCTTCTGTAGTGGAAGCAGAGTCTGGGGACGAGAGGGATGACTCACGCATTACTGTGGCTGAGGTCACTGAAGTAGTCAAAAAGCTCTCCAGTGGCTGGGCCCCTGTGGTGGATGAAATTCACCCTGAGTTCCTTAAGGCTCTGGATGTTGCAGTGTGCTCTTGGTTGACATACCACCACATCATTGTCTAGAATTCAGGGACAGCACCTCAGGATTTCCAGACTGGGGTGCTGGTTCCTTTTCAAGAAGTAGGACCAGAGGGTGTGCTCCAGTTTCAGAAGGATCACAGTCCTCAGCCTCCCAGGTCTATGCCAGGGTGCTGGAGAGGAGAGTCTGTCTGTTAGTCAGACAGAACCAGGAGGAACAATGAAGTTTTTGTCCTGGTCATGGGACACTGGTCCAGCTCTTTATCCTTTCAAGGTTATGTAAGGGTATGTGGGAGTTTGTGTTTTGTGGACTTGGAGAAGGCATTTGACCGCTTCCCTTGGGGCATCCTCTAAGAGTATGGGGTGACTGGCCCATTGCTACAGGCCATTTAGTCCCTGTACAAAAGTAACAAGAGCTTGGTTTGCATTGCTGGTAGTAAGCCAGACTCGTTCCCAGTGGGAGTTGAACTCTGCCAGAGCTGCCTTTTTTCACTGTTTCTGTTCACAACTTTTATGGATAGAATTTCTGGGCACAGCCAGGTGGTGGAGTGTTTCCACTTTGGTGACCTCAGAATCACGTCTGGACTCTTCGCAGATGATTAACATAATGAGACCCCATCACACTGCTTTTAGAATTCATATAGCTTGTAACATAATGCTAATACGCACTTTAACAGCACTTTAACTTACTTTATCTTCTCTCTGTGCTTTTGTAGCTGAATGCACTGACTGATGAAAGGGCTATTGTTCAAAAGCTCAGTTCTTCCCTTCACCCCTTTATGAAATAATTATAATTGAAATATTTCAATTAAAAAGCAGAAAACAGTGTTTGACCCCTTTATTCCCTTGCACAGTTGACTAAAGGGCCCATTATACTCGCTTCATTGGTCGTGTTGTGCGCAAACACTGACGTCACCACAGCTCCGTACCATTTATACCAGCACTGAGGGTATGAGTACTTGCTGCAGTATTTTCCTGAACGATAGGTGTTGCAATTCTGACAAAACCTCCACATCAGTGCTAGTCCAGGAGGAGAAGAAACCAAAAATACAAGCAAAAGAATTTTAGTTTTTTTTTCCAGAAAGTATCTTTTGAAAGTGCTGCAACTTCTCCCTCTGTAAAATCTGTGATTCTCCGAGCCTCTGTACTGATATATCATTAAAATGGCATTAAAGCCTGCACAATTGTACACTTGTGTCTTCAATCTGGTGGCGTTGCTTCCGACACCCTCACGAGGTAAAAAAAAAAAAAAAAATTCAGAGGTGCACGACCAGCTGAAATGACATCAAACAGCAGCTTGCGTCCACAGATGTGATGTTTCTTTTTTGGCATACGACACCGTTTGCAAGGGTGAGAGCAGCGAGTATAACGGACCCATAAGCTTCTATGCAGACAGTATATACATTTCAAGGTTGATATTATCTGTGGATCAATATACTCTTAAGCCACACAAAAGCAAGTGTGTCACAATGGACTCTGATAATCATCAGAGTTGATCTTCCATTGCCCCAGGAGAGGGCATGCTTGTTTTTCTAATATGTGTGTATGTTTGCGTGTGTGTGTGTGTGTTTGTACAGTATGTGTTTGAGGTTGTGCAAGGCAAAGTGTGGAATGATGTACTCTTTTCTAAGCTGATGCTTGTGTCCGTGTGTGACTGTTGCATAAACCCTACCTGCAGATACAAGCATGTGTGTGAATACTAAACATCTGAATCAAATCTCTAATGTCACTGGTAATTCAGTCTTGCAGTTTTGTTCTGTATGTTTTGTTGTTGGCTGACTTACAACCAGAGATGATCATTGTTAGAGATGACAGATATAATGCCTGCTGAAAAGAAAAGGAGGAATAAAGGAGGAAAGTCAGTGTGTGTGTGTGTTTGTGAAAGCTGCATCTGTTGCTGTGTTATGACTCGTCCTGCAGCAACACATCCTAATAAAGAACATTAGAGGGTCCTCATGTTCCCATTTCTACTTGTTACTCATATTGTTTGTAACCAAAAGTGAGGAAGGCCCCCACAACATGACTGTTTGAACAAACAACAAGCCTTAAAGTAAAACTTTTGAATTGTCGAGTGAAGACTTTAAACTTACATTAGGTTTAAAAAAGCAATAGTTGTATGGGTTTGTGTAAGTCTCCAGGATATGAATGCAAGTCAGTACAATGCATTCTGAAGAGGTAGAGACGTGACTGTGAGTGTTTTTTGTTAGTCTCTTTGGATCTTCCTACTCCAAAGAGGAGAATCTGGTTATAGAAACAGTATTAGATACTCTGTTTCCCCCTAACAGCCACCATTAAAATGTTGTTGAACAGGTAATTCCAACTCTAATGGAACTACATCAGTGATGCCTGTGGTTGTACTGATTAGCTCATGTAAATGTACATATGTGTTATTTTTATCCCCGTCCCATGGCATTAATCTCTATATACAGATGATGCCAAGATGCATTTGCTGAAGTACAATCTCAAAACTGCCATGGCTGGGTTATTTTCTGTTTTCTTCCCTTTGTTTTTACTTACCTCCAAGCTCCAGGTTCAATGATGGGTTCCACCATTGGGTGGAGTATAGGCATAGGCACTCCTCCCCGCCCCTGCATCTTCTTGTTTGGCCAGCAGTATTTGAAGGCTAGATGGGCAGCAGATTGCCTTCACTGCTGCGGTGATAATTAGGTTCTTCTTGCTAGCTATCGATAGAGTCTTTTCTTGTGATTAACTAGTTTAGTCCATCTGTTCTAGTTCGTTTGTTTCCCTCCCAGCTCCTTGTCTGCTGTTATTCTGTCTGCTGCTCCGTGGAGATTCTGCACTGCCTCCAATCCCAGCAACTCTTCAGTCACATACGGATTCAGTGTGGAAAACTCACCTGAAACGCTCATCTCCCTGCCTTCTCTCTGTCTCGCACCGCTTGTCTCTCTATTCCATAAGGAAAACTCACCTGAAAAACTCATCTGCCTGCCCACTCTCCACCGCTGCAAACTCTCTATCCTGGACCTCTTACTCCCGGAAATCTTCCCCCCTCTTGGCCCTGGAATATTCCCATTCGCAAATTCCCCGGCCGCTCACGTGAGATATGCTTTCAGTATCATTTTTGTTGTGTTATTAAGAAACCTGTTAACTGCCTGTTGGTGTGAAGAGTCTTAATTTAAAGTCCTAAAAACCAGCCAACATGACAAAAACCATTGGATATTGTTATAACATGTAGTTTTATGTTCGCTTTTTATAACTTATCTACACCATGGCATGAAACTTGAAATCTTGGCCCTGATATCTGCTGGCTACACCAGAACTGGCCGTTGTTCTCAGAGGCTCAGTTACATCCATCTACAACTGAATTCTTCTGGCCTGGTTCAAGACTACTCCATTTGGGGAAACACCTTAAATTCTCCATGTTCCATGTTGTCCTCCTTTCAACTATCCTCAGTGGAAAACATCACCAAACGTATCATGATGTCCAAAACTTCCACATGCTCACTGGAACCCCTATCCAACTGCTTTGGTCAAAGACTGCCTTCCTACACAGTCTCTGATCATAACTGCCATAATTAATTCCTCTCTGTCTACTGCTACTGTCCCTGTATCCCTCAAAACAGCCTCTATCACCCCCATTCTTAAAAATCCTGGTTTAGAGTCCAGGAACCTCAACAACTACATGCCCATTTCCAACCTTCCATTTATCTCTAAAATTCTGAAACACACAGTAGCTTCTCAACTCCAGGCCAACTTAGTTAATAATAACCTCCATGAGCAATTTCAATCTGGCTTCCATTGTAGACACAGTGCTGAAACAGCTCTTGTTAAAATCACCAGTGATCTCCTCGTCCTTGACTTCAGTGCCGCTTTGGACACCATTTCCCAACACTGGAATCAAGGACACAGGACTTCAGTGGTTTACATCCTACCTGTCTGACAGGAAACAGTTTGATCAAGCCAAGACTGTCCACTCTCCATCAGCTTCGGTCACACATGGTGTCCCTTAGGGATCAGTGCTGCGACCCTTGCTACTTATAATTTATCTCCTTCCTCTGGGAAATATCTTCTGTCATTTTGGTATACAGTTTCATTTTTCTGCCCACAACACATAACTAATTTTTCTACAAAACCCAGAATCTCTCTTCCCCCTCCTATCCTCATCTCCTGCTTATAGCCCATCACCACTTGGATGAGAATCAGCTCAAACTAAATGGCAATAAAAGTGAAGTTATCCTTATTAGTTCAAAAGACTCACTTTCCATAATACACCTTTTTGTTGTCTCTATAGATCATTTTCAAGATCATACTTCCCACAGTGTCAAAAGTCTTGGAGTCATCTTAGAAAATACTCTGTCCTTTACTGTCCACATCAATAATGTCTCACGTTCAGCCCACTACTAATGCCATTCTCTCTGGTCTCCCAAAAAACTCCTTAATGGGCTCCAAATGGTACAGAACTCTGCAGCAAGAGTCATTTCCCTCACCAAGTCTACTGACCATATTACACCTCTTCTTATCCAGCTTCATTGGCGCCCCATTCCCCAAAGTATCCAATACAAGATTCTGCTCCTCACTTTCAAAGCTCTTAATGATTCCTTTATCAGATGAAAGCTGATTGGCATAGACAAATGAGAAAAGCTTGTTTTCTTCATTAAAAAAAACAAACAAACAAAATTCATTAGCCCTAATCAGGCCCACAGAAAAGTACACTACATACCAAAGACACAAAAAATGGAGGAAGAGGAGAAAAGAACAAAAGTAGTTAAAGACAGACAGAACACCAAAAGGAAAACTGAAGCTTCCAGATTATTTCCCAGAGACAAAAAAATTTAATATTTCCAAACTTCACAAACTCAACAAAACAGAAAATCCACGGGCCGTGACTGGTTCATAGTATACATGTCTGGAATGACAACAAGACTGGCTGCGGAAGTACCAGCTAAGAAAGTTAAACGAGTCTATGAGTAATTGCTTTGTCTTAAAGAAGTTTGTGGGACAAAGGACTTTCTCCCAGATCTGTGCTGCACCCCCATAAAACTGCTGCAATGCAAGTGTGGCTTTGAAGAAATGAAGAAATCCTTCTTCAGGATGTGTCTTTTATAGAACAGTGAAGATCCTACAGCTGTGATCTAAAACAACTTATCAGACAAAAGCATTTTACAATGAAACATCTGTAATTTGATCACATGGCAACATCCCATTTTCTGAATTCATTTGGATCCATTTTTTATCCTGTAGTCCCCTTTTTCTGCCTCTGGCAAGAAGCTGCAATTTATGTTGTCCCAACTTTATTACCCTCCCTCCATCCTCTCCAGATGGCATTATTATTGACAGAAGAGCAGAGGCAATTAGCATTATAATTTTAACTTCAGGACTGCAGGACTTTTGTGGAACAAACATCCCTTTACACAGAAGGCTGGTAATTTGATTTTGCCCGTGGACATACAGAAATACATGCACATCACTAATTTCAGTCTGTCATCTGGACACTACTATAATGATTCACTAGAGGACAGAGACACGGTGATGAAGCTCCAGCGACAGCAGCTTTTTCCCTCTTTATTATTTCTTTTTAGCATCTTGACCACATTCTACTTTGTATACATGATTTTTTCATCACTCATGTATGATATGATGTTACTCCTTACTACTGCTGTAAGATGGTTGATTCAGAAATTTGACCATAAACTTTGAAAGTTTGATCAAAATAAAATTAATGTTTTAAAACTGATGGCCTTAAGGAAAAAAATCCTTAAAAAAAAATCTTTCAGCTTTGTTCACCTGCAAATTTTGCTAAAAAAAAAAAATAAAATAATAAAAAATCAATTGTATCAACTCAGAGGCTATATTTTGATTTGATAACGTCATGCGGGTTTGGAAAGATGTTTTAAGGGGTTTTACTGTATCTATGTCCAAAGGCTCCAAGGTTAATCTCTGTGTTACGCTCATATTACTCCACCACAGATTAAATGATGGGATGTAAACACAGTTACTTGGGAGAACATAAAGCATGATGCAGACTATTTGCACATGTGCCCAGAGTGCTAAGGTGATATCAGCAGGTGAAATCTGAAACTATAAATCAAAACTTTTACCATAAGCAACTACTGCAGGACTCCCATTAACCTTTTGTATTGACAATAAATCAACTTTAAGAGTCATGCCGGTGGCTCTGTGCTCAAGAACAGAGGTGCTTCGAGCTAAATGCTGGCATTGGTATGCTAATGTACTAATTATCTGAGTTTATCAATAAAAGAAAAGCAAACAAACAAAAATAAACACGACTGAAGGTGGATTTCAGTGAAATAATGGTTGGCACGATAACAGCAAACTCTTCTATTTATTTTACCTACAAAAATCATGTTTATTCAACTCTGTTTGACTCGATTTTTAACCTGCAGAGGATTTAATTTACATCAGTGTGCCCCAAACTTTGAAAACTACTGGTTTAGTATGTTAAACACAAATACAGGTGAAGTTAAATAAAAAGTAGTTTTTCTAAAGGTACAATGGGAGGATCAGCATCTGAGGACAATAAATGCTCAAACCAAATTTCATGGAAGTTCATTTAAGCATTTGTGGACAGATAAGAGAAGTCACTTGGCTGAAAAGTGAAGGACAGAGACAACATCTACACGTGACATGATTTCAGATTTAAAGAGAAATATTTGTATGCAAAAGACACATTTACTCTAACTGTATTTCATCAGAGCTTCACAAAATATGTCATGTTTTGCTAGACTTTGGCTGACATGTCACATGTCCGACATAAAATAGTTTCTTTTCAGATTAGTGATGGAAATATGCACGAGTGTCTAATTTGCAATGTCCTCCTGGTCATGCCGAAAATGTTCACATCTATCTTGGTGAAAAATAGAAAGGTTTAAAGACCACAGGGGAGGAAAAAAAAGTAAATAGCTTAAAATAGGCTGGCTTGCCCCCTCTTTTCCTAACAAAATGTCCTCCTCTCCCATCTGCCAGAGGTGTTGAGGTGTTAATGTGCTGTCAGTCCTCAGAGGGGGAGGATATGGCCACTCTGACATCAAGCCAGGGGCGTGTGTGTGTGTGTGTGTGTGTGTGTGTGTGTGTGTGTCTTTTCCCTTGCATGCATTTATGTCCTTGATATGGTGTGAATCAGAATCAGAATCAGAATACTTTATTAATCCCAGGGGAAATTATATATCATTACATCTCTACCAGGCGTTGTGGAACATGTTTCTCCTTTTGAGGCCATCGCCATAGAAATATATAGGATTTAAATGTTCATGTCTTACATGTCTTACACTCTTGACTCAGAACAATTATAAGAATGAATGAATATTGTCTGAGAAAAAAAATGCAAAAGTGACTACTTTCATTGGGATATGAGGTTTTTTGTACTTCTCTTGTGTAACTGTTGCAGGAGGAAAGACGACCAAAGGCAGAGAGAACAGACCCAAATCTTTAAGGGCAGATTCCATACACAGGAGGTTGGTCAATGAAGCAAACGGTATAAACAAGGGGCAGGCAAAGGGCAAAGTCCAAAGAACGTCAAAGGTGACAAAAGTAGAGACATTATTTACTCAAGTAGAAGTACAGATATGTATGTTAAAAAATACTCTGGTAAAAGTTGAAGTACTGATTCAATTTCTTTACTCAAGTAAAAGTGAAAAAGTACAGGCTCTGAAATGTACTCAAAATAAGAAAGTAAAAAGTAGCCCTTTGAAGAACACTTCTACCAGCTATTTTTGTGCAAAGGAGCTTGTGCTATATAAATATAATAATAAAAAAATATTATAATATAGTACATGGGAATACAAACTTTATTCTAAATCTAAATTGAAATTCGAATGAATGTACTCAGCTTGAACATTTACTGTATGTAGAACACAAGCAAAGAAAAAAGAAAAGATCATTTTTAAAAATAGCTCTATTTTCTGTTGCCTACATTATAGAGGGCGACTTTGCCTCCACACCTAAACAGAAAAATGAGCACAGTCAGGGGTTAAAGTGGGATTCAGCAGGTGGGGGAAGATGTAAGCAAGTGTTTCATGAACCGTCCTGGCTGATTTCCATCCCCTACACTGACAGTATACTGTTGGTATAAAGGTGGAACTCAGTGAATGAATCTAAGCATCATCAGCTTAAATTAAATTAATCTCTGCTACACTTAATGTAACCTAACTCTGACCATGAACACCACAGCCACTGTGCACCAGTCCAACACAGAGCTTTACTGCAAATTCACCACAGTACAACAAACTGACCGCTTCATCCTGCACTAAACTGTAGAGTATTTGAATAACATAAAGTTAGTATACCTCAATTTGTTTTGCAGGACGTTTCACAATATGAAAAAAACATAACTTCACATCATATACAGATCCAATATCTAATTTTTTTTTTTTTTTTTAAAGGGGAACTTATATGTAAGCTTTAAATTTCCAGTTTATCAAAATTCACTGAGCAGTCCTTACCTTTAAAAATAACCTCTTCTTCCTCTACTGTCCTTCTTATCTTTCTACATCTCTGAGTGAAGTTATCTCACACTCTTTTCTCTCCCTGGGAAATACAGCAGTTGCACCTTTAGCTAACAGACTCACTGTGTGACAAACTGTACACAATCAGTTTGTGTGTTGCGCCATTAGAAACGCTGCATTTGAAATAACCTGTCACAACATGTTACTCCCTCTTCTGCTCGCTCCTCTTCTGTAGCACTAGCTAGATGACCACAACTTATGGACATCTGCACCAAAAACGCTGTTTCGGATCGTTCCATCCCACCTGAACCCCTGGGTATACTTCTATAAATGATGCAAAAATTATATAGTTTTGCCATTCATCTCTTTGTATGCAATAAGCCCTAGTGATGGATACATCAATAGGATTTTCATTTCTGGTTGGTTTGATATTTGAAGGCATGCAGTGTGTTAATCCTAAAGTAACGAGCCTGTTTTGAAAATGTAAAGAGTAGAAAGTTCAGATATTTGTGTTAAAATGCAGGAAGTAAAAGTAAAAAATTGTCAGAAAAATAAATACTCAAGTACAGATACCTGAAAAGTCTACTTAAGTACAGTAACAAAGCACTTGTTCTTCGTTACTTCCCACCTCTGCAGAACATTTATACAATATACTGACTTCTTATCACCTCTGTTCAATCAGCCAAACAAAAGGTGGAACAGATCAGAAATTACAAAATAACAGTTGTAGGAAGTTTAGGAGCTGAATTTAGGGTTCAGTGTAAGTTTAAAGCTGAGTTAAGAGGAACGTTACATGAATGTAAGGGTGCTTGGAAACAAAGAAAAGCACACAGACAGTTTATATCCATTTGGCATTCATGTGTGTTGACTCACCTCCTCATACCAATCCACTCTCCCTCACCCTGTCATGCCTCGTCCACTTTCCTGTCCTAACAAGAACTGGCAGCAGCAGCACAATAGACTAAAAACACAGGAGCACTAAATCCTGTTCCAGCCATGAGCTGAGAACCTGATCATGAAACCTGACTGCAGACAAAAAGGCAGAGATGGAGAGAAAAAAAGAAAAAAGTTCCTGAAAGATATCAGCAGGGAAATATCTGCTGGTAAACTCTTAAATGATACTTTGAAGATTTTGATGACATGCTAATGATAATACTACTAGCAGTCACGTCTTGATCATTTAGTGACAATTTCATTACTTGAAACTATCAGATGTGGTGAAGCCTTTTTCCCCACTGTGCTGAATTATTTGATCTACTGGTCATTTCAGTCTTAACAGAATTGAAGTAATGAATGTCATGATCACCCACAGCATTTGAATTGACAACCTATACTCACCTTATGAATACTGATTTATCCATTTTCTCTCAAGCAGCCTCAGTTATTGATGTCATGAATGTGCTTTATACTCTGAGAAACACGGTTAGAGTAAAAGTCCATTTCTGTCTCTGCACCTTAAATCTACTTGGCTAATTATTTAATCTCAAGCTAAGTGTATGTGAACCTATGAGCACTAAAAAAGTATATGTTCTCAAGCAGTAAAATATGTATATCTGCACCACTTCGTCTAGATTTTAAGGTGCAATATCAAAATATAAAAAGAAATTAGGTCATTTCTTATTACTTTTACTTTTTGATGTTAAAGTTTTTGTGTCTATTTAAGATACATGGAACACATTTAATACATTCTGGCAAGTGTCATTCTTTAATATGCACTGGTGCATAGGTTTGCATTGTCACCTCTAGAAGCTAGTAATATTTTTTCGCTTTTTCTGTGTAGCTTCCCTTTCTGCACAGCATTTGATCACAGCTTAAATTAGAGGAATTAGTGTATTAGCAAGAAAAACAACCATTCTAATGTTTATAAAGATATTTGAGGGGCTTAATGAAATACATTCAAGACATAGATAAATGTGACATTTCTAAATCTTTTTTTTTTTTTCGTTGGTAGTGTGAAGAATATCTGGAACATTGTTGTAAAAAAGGACACACTGAACTATATTTCTGTCTCACAGTGAGCCAAAACAAAAGGATTTTTGTAGCTTTTAGGCACCAGTGAGATTTATCTATATGTAATGTTTTATTTGTCAGTATTTATGATTCTGTAAGAAGTAATTTGTTGTTCTGTTATCTATGGACAAAATACAGTTGGTGCTCTGACAATTAAGCAAAATTATTGTAACTTTATCTCTTTTGTTCTTTGTTTCTTTTCTTGGTAAAAATTAACTGATGTAAAACCACATAAAATATACAAAAATAACTACTGTATGTTTTCAGAGATCCTTTCAAAGGTGTTCACACTCGAGTGAGATTTGAAGACAATGATAACAAGCCAACATTTCACAGCTTTTTGTTCTCTTTATATTTTGTCTGAAGTCTCAGATCTAGAGCCTCCATCACAACTTCTACTTTATTACGCTGAATGAGACATTGAGGTCGTGAACCACATGAAGAAAAAGAGCAGAGTGACTCATAACTCAAGTGTTTTTGACTTTTAAAGGTCAGCATTAGCTACCTTTAATCCTCGCTGAATACCAAGCACTGAGCTAACCTCTGCTCCCCTTCATCTCTCCGTGCTCTCTCTTCAGTTCTGTCCAAGTTTGATTTTGTCCTTTAATGTCAGTTTTCACAGCGCTGGAATTACATCAGAAACAAAAAAAACAAACCAAAAAAAAAATTATATGTATAATATAACACACACACACACACACACACACACACACACACACACAAACTTGTTTTCTGTTCTTGGTAATTAGAGGTGCTGTATGACCTTGAAAATGCCAGGTTTGTAGCTTGTTCTCGGCGCACACCTGAATGCCGCCGCTCCAGCTGGCACCAACAAATTTGAGGAATGAAAGACTGAGGCAATGAAGGCAGACCTCCAGTTCGTTTATGGAGAGCAGATGGCAAAGACACGATAAGAATTTGTTATCTGTGGCTATTACTGCCTGTGCTGAACATCTTGTTACTGCTTTAGCAAACATTAAAATCCTCACTGATGGCATTTTGTTTGGTTTGTTCTTGCAAGAGGCTGAAATTTTATGCTGGATTAGAAAATGCCCTTGGATACAGTTGACCTGTAAGTATTATCACAGAGAGAGAAGGTAAAAAGCGAGCTTGGTGGTTTTAACACAATCTGTCATTTGGGACCAACTGTGGAAAACAAGCATGGGCTAATTAGTTGTAAAAGTGAGTCTATCTTGTACTTACAACAGTTCTTTACATGGGGGTTGCTCTCTGAGGAGGAGGTCTTCAGTGTGTGTGTGAGTTTGTGTGTGTGGGCTGCACCAGTCGTATTACTACCATCTCATATTATTATCTGGGTTCTAACTTTTAGCACCTGATAAAACTTTTAGCTGAATTGCTGAAATATTTTGCAGCTTTATGTTTTAATGTTCTGTAGTTCTGATTGGCACTAAAATCCCACACTTTAATGTTAGGAATACTCTCTCTGTATATCACAGGATGACGGGCTTGAACCACAAAAAAGCAACACTCACAGCTGAAACTGGCTAGAGTCGAACATTTAATGTATTATTAAAATATCTGCAGAAGTTAACTTTATATTTTATATTCTCTCCTCTTTTTCTGCAGGTGTTTAGACTGTGTGTTCAAGAGCTTAACACACATCGTTTGTGTTTTCGTTTGTGTCAGTATCAAGACTGAGTGTTAGATTTGGTTTTTCATGATGTTCATGTTATTTTCATGACTAAATCTCTATTTTATTGGATCTCTTTTAAGGAAGTTTTTAAGATAAAACACTTTATGCTGCTGAATAGCTTTTGCTGTTTTATAGAAACAAAAGTGACACATCTGAACTACATAAGTTTTGGCTGCTCTGATTGGCTGTTTTTGATTTTCCACAAACACTCCCTCTTTGGTAGCTTACCCAATCTAATTGGACAGTTCTTTCTTCTACACCATCACCATCAGTCTACTGTGTGTCTTATGCTCTTCAGAGGCTGATTTGTAGGTTGGGAAAGAAAAATGAAAGAAAATTCAGTTTAATTTTTAATAGTAATCAATAACAACCAAAAAACACATCAACCTCAGTAGTTCTTCAGCAGTGGTTCTTCAGGACTCCCTCCTTTTGATACCGGGTTATATTACCTTCATTTTTTTTAAACATCTGTATTCCGTCTTATGTTCCTTCATTACTAACATAAGGTAAAGGGTGTAGTCTAACGACCCACTTTACGTTTGCCTTCAAAGCCCTGTTAGATTTCTGTTCTCAAACACCCTGAATCACACTTATGATGTAAGATGATAGCAAGATGCACAACTATAAAATATTGATGAATGATAAGCCGTGATACTGATTCTTTTCTTGTTGCACACAGTTCACACAGATCTTATCAGTGATGTGTGGGTTTAAACGCATCATTAATCTGAAGGAAAGTCAATCAAGCCAAACTCCTCATTTCACTAAATGAATGCTGCCTAGTCAGTCACCACCTGATGTCGAACTAAACAGGTTGAACTCATGAAGAAATTAAAAAAGAAAGTCTTTATGCTAAAGTGGCAAACGTGCAGTTATACGGATTTATGATGTTCTGATAGTTTGACACCTTTACAGCACAGAAATCAAAGAAATCCGACACAAATCACCAAACTGATGAAGACAGCCTTGTCTGTACCTGCGGCAGAGTGAGTCATCTGTGAGCAGATCAGACAGTCGTCTTTCAGACAGGACGGAGGGGAGACAGCCTCAGCTTCACTCTTTAAGGCTCAGTCTCAAAGGTCAGACAGTTAGGTGATGTGATCGCCCTGACAGGACCACACATGATGTCACCCTCCTTCTCTTCTTTGTCTTCTCCTCCTCCTCCTCCTCCTCCTCCTCTTTTTCAGTTTCAGAGACTTTCTCTAAGAAACCAGATTTAGCTGCCCACTGGTGTGTGAAGACTCAGTCAACATTATTAACGCTATTTTCTTGAAAAACATCTTCTGGAGTCATGAACTTTCTCTCTGTCTCACTTTAACTTGCGCTGTCCCTCTATCAGTCACTCTTTTCTTTCAGCTCTGAGCACAATTTTCTCTTTATTCTTAAAGCATTTTTAGAAGTTATTAACCCAAAATGTCATTTTTTAAAGTGTCATTTTTAAAGGAAAAAGGGGAAATAAGCAAGTTTCATTGTCTTTTCTGTCACCAGATGATCATATTGAGGCCATCAGAGTAAAGATTACTCTTAGATAATATTTATATTAGAATACTGGCCTGTGTATTAAGATTTATGACATGAATAACTACTATTTTGGACCAAGTAACAATGTTTTGTTTTGTTTTTTCTTTAGCAAACTTTCACTTTTAAATACATTTAAACCCACAAACCCTCAGACTGTTCTTATCCTGGGCCTTCTATTGTTTAAATATACCTGTCTAGCTTTACATGTGAGAGTCAATCAGAATTAATGAACTGAAAATAATTTTTAATTGTTCACATTATGACTATAGGGTTTATTAGTTTTTTAAAGAAATAAGCCATTAGTACAGCAACTGCAAAACAGAAATTGGCCTTTGTTGTTTATAGGTGATTTTATGCCCAAAAATGTACTAAAATGGAAACCCTGTTATATGTCATTGGGCAATATTTATTCACATAAACACAATTAAAGAGAACATAAGTGTCAACAGGTTAGTAGTGTAATGTATGCACAGATGAGTGACACAGTGTGTGGACCGCAAACAAAACCCAAGAAATCAAAGTGAAACTAAGCTAGTCAAAGTCAGAGAGCCGGTATCAGACTCATGGAGACAGACAGAGGCAAAGCCAGTGCCTGCAGGAAGAAGGGAGCTCTTATAATCCAGCTTATTGGAGCCAGGTGTAGCTCATGCAGCTCGTTACCCTCCAATTAACTCCTGGAGAACAAAACACAACACAAAGTGCAGAACAGAAACCAAAACAGAGACATCTAATATCTACGGGTTATCAAATTTTAGAATGTTGAAGGGACTTTTTGTAACACAAAACTATCCATAATTTATTAAAAAGTGGGAGGGTTTAATTGTGCTGTGTTTTTACAAACAATGATTTTGTTTAAATGGGACCTATCAGATGAGTTTTCAGCTTCATATTTTTATTCTTGGAGTCTACTAGAGTAACTTTGCATGATTGACAGTTTAAAGTAATCTTTATTTATTTATACTAAGTCTGCTTAGTATAAATACTGCTATTAACATGATTAACAAAACATAATGGAATTTTATATAATGTTCTGCTTTATTAAACAATGTTTTTATCTTTATCAATGTTGCCTTATACTGTGTCTTATGTTCTTATTCTTGCTGTTTTATTTTTGTACACTGAGAGCCTAAGAAATTTTTCACTTCTTTGAGATGGACAATAAAGTTTTCTGATTCTGATTTCTCTTTCCCTCTCTAATTTCGTCTGACATTGCGTGGCTTCCCCCCTCAAACAAAGGATGTAACCAGTTGTATTAAAAATGGTCTGAAACTGAGTATTTAGAGCAGTATGAAGCCTGAGCTTTTGGCTCACAGAGATTACTTGGACATACAGTGACCTCATTATTTGAAACTTTGGTCATGTTTAATATGAACATCCTCAATGGGAGCAGGAGATATATAAAAGGAAAGAGGGATTATTATAATAGGTCCTGTTTAAACTTTCCTTGTGATACTAAACGTGGCTGATTTTACTGAAGACAACTTTATTAAATAGTCACTTTCTAATCTATGATTATCTCATTTATTCATTTATATTGAATTAAATTTTGCAAATTAGCTTATTAAATTTTACTGGTGCAATTGTCTGCCTGTTACTTGTCACTTTAAACTGCATTTGAACTGAAAGAAAGGTGATATGTACATATATATATATAAAAATCCTCCCCTCGCCCTTGCAGGCGGTCTTTGTCCTTCAAGCTCGGGTCCTCTACCAGAGGCCTGGGAGCGTGAGGGTCCTGCGCAGTATCTTTGTTGTTCCTAGGACTGCGCTCTTCTGGACAGAGATCTCGGATATTGTTCCTGGGATCTGCTGGAGCCAATCGCCCAGTTTGGGGGTTACTGCCCCGAGTGCTCCTATTACCACGGGGACCACTGTTGCCTTCATCTTCCACATCTTCTGTAGCTCCTCTCTCAGCCCTTGGTATTTCTCCAGCTTCTCGTGTTCCTTCTTCCTGATGTTGCTATCACTTGGTATAGCTACATCTACTTCTTCCTCTGCTTGTCCACCACTACTATGTCCGGTTGGTTAGCCATCACCAGTTTGTCTGTCTGTATCTGGAAGTCCCACAGGATCTTAGCTCGGTCATTCTGGACAACTCTAGGGGGAGTATCCCACCTAGACCTTGGGACTTCCAGGCCATACTCGGCACAGATGTTCCTGTATACTATCCCAGCCACTTGGTTGTGGCGTTCCATGTA
>VUQS01010577.1:20948-46107 GCA_015108495.1 Heterochromis multidens
TCTTTTTATTTTCTTTCTTTTTTTTTTTTTTTTTTTTTTTTTTTAGCCTTGCTAGTGCCGTGGCTTTAAGGAAGACACCGTGAGTTAGTTTCCCCATAACTTTCGCAGTTTGTCATTACTTTAGTTTATTACCAAAACCTGCAAAGCTGAAGATATTTCCATCAGTCTCAAATGTAATTTGCATAGTTGCCGCACGAGTTTCTTAAACATTTTTGAAAAATGTAAAATTTTCATACAATGAATAAAAAAAGACCTGAAACCTCATCAGCAGGGTCTCATAAAAAGTTCCAAATGTGGACAAAGTGAACCCAATTAAATAAATGAGACAAAAAACAATTCAGCCACTTCATTAGGTACACCTTGCTAGTACCGGGTTGGACTCCCTTTTGCCTTCAGATGTACTTTAATTCTTCGTGGCATAGATTCAACAAGGTGCTGAAAACATTCAGAGATTTCCCCTAAAGCACATAGGGGCCAATTGGTAGACAAGATACTGAATTAAGTAAAGTCATGGACTTCTCAGGCAGTCATCACAAGGATACAAGCAGTCTGACAGAGGAAACCTTTATCAAGTTTGGCCAGGAAAATGAACATAAATGTGTCACGAAGCCTGTCTGGTAACACCTTCTTCTGCACCCCCACACACACCTGGCTCATTTGGAAGTGCCCTGTCAGGTCTCATTGCTATACCTTCACATATCTTCCCAAGAAAAATTAAATGGGAGCCAAAGCATACATCTGAAGTCAAGATTAACTCAGATGTTACAATATGATTTTAGACGTGGTTTCAGGGTGTCTGTGATTGCTCAGAAATGGTTTCTTTTACACATCCACTGATGGATGTAATTACTGGGAAGTGTGCGTCACACAACCTTACATTACTAAATGTGTCAAGCTCTATCTCTTAAAAAAACAACCATAACAGCATAAGCTGGTGTTCTAGGAATGAGAACAGGCTTCCTCAGCCCTGATCTGCTCTTCTGAATGGGGTTGGACTTACCAGACTTTGTTAGGAGCATAAGAATAAATATGTGTTTTTGAGCCAGGTATCTGCTCGTATGTGACCATGTTTACCACATCAGCCGAGGACGTCATTGTGAGGTTTGATTGGCTGTTGTGTGTCCGCCAAACACATTAGTGGACAAACAAGGACATTGTTGTGGTGTTAATTGCCTTTAGTGGCTGTCCTTTACAATCTGTCACTGTTTGCTTGGCTTCACTGTACACGCATCTGTCTTCTATTTTACCCCCTAATCAGTATACATCATTTACATTTACATACATTTAAATTCACAGATGCTCCTTGTGTCCACAGTCACTTCAAGTAAGCTACAAGAAGCTTGAATAATGCAAACGTTAATGAGAAGTTATCCTACTCTGCTGTTGTTGTTGTTTTGATGATTCTTCATTAATGAAAAATGTATTTCTGTGCTGGTTTGTAATTCTGACTGTTGTTTAGAACAGAAAGAAACCAGATAATCAAACTTTTTTCTTTATTGGAAGACAAAAACCTGATCAGAAACTGTACCCAGCAGCTTACTGAATAAAAGCATGTTGATAATGCAGATTTATAAAGGTTTTGGTTGTGTATCAGAAACCCTGCCCACAAATAAACTTAATCTGCTCCTGGCTGCCTGCAAAGTTCTGCTTCTCCTGCAACTTCTCAAAGCCTTTTTATAGCAAAAGGCCCGTTGGATTGATGAGGATACTGGGAAGTTAGGTATATTTGTATGTTTTTGGTTTTTTTTACATTAAAGGCTTCATTTTATTGTAATTTTCCACTTTTAATTGGTTAATGTAATGTTTTGCACTGGCTAACAGAGCTAGAAAAAGATTCAGAGATATCATCCAGAGATGTTCATGCGACAGGCCGTGGATGGACAAACGTGCTGCTTTCAGGGATATTTGCAGCCCAGCTACCCAAATCTTATGTCCTCAGTACTCATCTCTATGTAGATTAACAGCTGGTAGCTTTCAAAGGAAGGTGTAGGTTCAGGCAATACATCCCATCTAAACCAGCCAAGTATGGATTGAAGCTCTGGTCTAACTATGATGCAAAAAATGAGCAACCACCTATCCCACATGATGATGTGACCCCTGAAAGTTTACCTAAATAGCACTTTTTGAAGTTTTCTCCAGTGAATTATCAAAAAACAGATCAAACATCCAGGGTAAAATGCTTGTTTCTGTTCCTCTGCATCACAGACATTACACTGGTGCAGGTTATTGAAGCTGTGATAGATCCCATGATACTGATGCTCAAAGCTTACTAGAGAAACCAGATTTCGGCTTTAGATTGCGACTCTTGCAGTGGGTATAAAATTGATTTGGTTGTAGTTTTTAACAGAACTTAAATGTGTTTTTCAGCTCTGAAAATTTAATGTGGCCATCTCCTGTAATTATGAAGCTACGAGGGCTCAGAAATGCTGGAAAAAATTATTAAAAAGCAGCAAATTTCAACCCACCCCCTGTGTGCAGTCACATGATGAATGTTGGGATTTCACATTCAGCACGAAAAAAAACGTGGTTTTTCTTGAGGTTTACTAAGTTTGTTTAAATAAAAATGATGATGTGTCTTCTCCTCTGTCTCCTGCAGACCCAGCTGAATATTCTCCTGGACAAGCTCCGTAGCACGGTCAGTGTTTCCTCCTTTCCCGTTAC
This sequence comes from Heterochromis multidens, assembly GCA_015108495.1. Lineage (NCBI taxonomy): Eukaryota > Metazoa > Chordata > Actinopteri > Cichliformes > Cichlidae > Heterochromis > Heterochromis multidens. Next base: position 23,610 of record VUQS01010577.1, read on the forward strand.
ACGCTGATGATTTATGTTACGAGCCCTCCTGTCAAACAGCTCTGTACATCTCATGAGACACAAACCTACAGTCCCCATCTCCTCTCATACAGCACAATGCATCATGTCCTGAGTCTGATATGATGAATGTCATGAATTTCTGATGCAGGTTGTGGATCATGCTGTTGGTGTAATAACCCGTGTTTCATTTTCTGCGCTCTGCTTTCTTTACCCCCCCCTTATTTCCTCAAGGGCTCCAGTTTTATTCGCTGCATTAAACCAAACCTGAAGATGGTCAGCCACCAGTTTGAAGGAGCTCAGATCCTCTCCCAGCTGCAGTGCTCTGGTCAGTGTTTCCTGCAGATTCTGCTTCATTTAATTCTAGATTTGAATGTTTACAGCTGAAAGGAGTGAGGGCTTCATTAATTTAAATGCATTACAGTTCTGACATCACTTCCTATCTATTGTACCATTAATTTTGTGGCATTTGAACACTTTCCTTAGAACCTGAACATTTGTTATTATCTAAAAACTTCAAATCCCATGAAAAACGTATATATTTTTCAGTTCAACTTTTTCCAGTTGCTTAAAAATGTGAGTTAAAGGAGGTCTGTATAACCTCAGAAAACCGTGGCTGTTAAGTGAATAGCTGTGTGAAGGAAATGCTCACATCATGTGTGAGCTATAATCAGCTAAACCTGTGATTAGACGTTCATGAGATGCTTTTGTGGGGGGGTTTTCTCGCTAACGTCACCTGCAAAATCATTTTAGTTTTCATCCTCATGTGGAGTCTGTGTTGTGCTGGTCATTTGGTGGCGTTAGTGGACATAACTAGAATTATTCTAGGCTACCAGGCGTTCTGCAATTGTCGACCTCTCGGACGGTTTAGGTATAAATGATGAGCATTTTTTCCCAAATTTTAGGAAAAGTCATGAATTTAGAAACAATGAGGTTTTATTTTAACAGAGATTGAAAAGGGGTCAAAATTGGCCCAGTGGTGGTTCTGGTGTTAAATAGTTTAGATGCACCAGCGATGGAGATATGAGCACAGGGTTAGTGATCTTTATTGTACATCTGATGGTTGAGGTGATTATTTTAAGCCAGAAAGAGGCTGAGCTTTCAAGTTGTGGAGTTCATGAAAAGCTGCTTAGACAATTCAAGTGGACCAAACAGCAAATTGCTAACAATGGTTATGTTTTAGGGCAGTTTTTGTACTTGCGTACGAATGTCACACTAGTTCTTTGTTAGTACAATCGAAATGTTCTGGGACTGTTTTTATACCTCAATGGCCATTTAGAAGTTAAGATTTCTCCATAAACCCTCTCTCAAACAGCAGTGGGCAGGTCTGATGGCCAAAGACGGCTGATTGTTTCCTTCAAAAAAAGAAATCTGTCCTCATTTTCTGTCCACAGCTGTTGATAAGAAACTAATTTCTATGTAACTCTTACATAATCTCTCCTTCAGTTTAATGCATCAGTACATGTTATCAGTACATCCTGTTTGTCCTATTTAAATGACAAAAAACAGAGCAAGAGTTCTTCCATGCAGTACCTTTACAGGTGACAATGAGACTGCAAATAAGAATAAAATGTCAAGAAATCTATGTAAAACACAGAAAAGTGTTACCAAAGCGAGAGAGGGGGAGAAAAGGGGAAGCAGTGACTCATCGTCATTTACAACCAACAAGGGTGTTTTTAAAATGAGCCTGCAGTAAAATAACAAGGGTTCACCGGTGTGAGAAAAAGGTGTCTGAATTATTAGAAAAACAGGTTTAGAAGTTGGACAGAAAGAAAACAAAGTAGGTTTAAAAACTGACAAAACAACTGAAGGTGAGCTGAAGGTCTTCTGGATCTTCTGTCTGTATCACGCAGTCTTTATCTGCATCATATTAGGATTTTAATTTCTATTTTGCATTCATTTTTGCTACAAGGGCCTTGTTTTGTCTTGTGTTATAAATCAAATGCACCTGCTTCATTTACATAGATTTGTGTTTTTGCCCCTACCTAAACCCCCAAATCACTCACTGGATAGTTCGATTTGAGACAAGGTGAGGGAACGCAAGCCTTTGGTCAACAAGATCTACACAGAAGAAGTAAAAGTCATTAAAAGTTTTGATTAGGAGACCTTAATCAATGGTTGCCTGCAGTTGCTTGTGTGTCCGGATCACTGAAAGTCTCTAACTTGGTCACTTTTCAGCGGAGCCGTAGTGGTGGCAGCCTTACTGCACGTTAGGTTTGTTTTGTCCTGGTAGGCTTTGAGAACAGGAGTGTTCTGCCATTCAAAATTTCAAGTAGAGTCGCCTTTCAATTACACTGGCCCTCAGATTTCATCACTAATACAACATCAGGAGAGTGTGTTAGGAAAACTAACAATCCAAAATCCATTAGAGCTGCCGTTAATTTGATCATCCCCACAAATGTCAGCCCACCTGAGGAAAAACTCACTAATGTATGAAGCAGGTATGAGGTGTATTTCCATCTCTGTGCAGACAAATTTAACACATGCATGACCTAAACCAGCCTGAGCTGCAGTCAGTGCTCTTCCAGTCTGTCTTTCATGTTTACTGCATGTTTGTTTCCTGACTTTGTCCTCTGAGGCAGAGCCTTCTCCCAGGCACAATAAACACCCTGTAAAACTTCAGGGAGGAGTGCTGCCTTAAGGGCAAACTCAGGGAACAAATATTTCTCTCCTCGTCATCCCAAAATGTTCACAGCTCACAAAAACACAAACCCTATCAACACATTTTGAAAAAGTACTCACGTTTGTTCAGGTTGTTAGGAAAAGGTCACACTTTCATTGTCTGTCTTGGAGATGTAATTTTATTTTTTATTTTTATTATTATTTTTTAATAATAGTAATGAGACATTAACGTTGTTTAATTTTAGAAAACACTTCCATCACAGTAATAACTGATACAGAACAGGAAGCTTTTTGTGTCCGATTTAATTTTATTCTGAAGGCTGAAGCCTTGATCTGCTCTCACACTGTAGATTAAAAACCCCATCACCATTCTAGCTTGTGGTTTACAGTCAGGGGAAATTTTTCCTAAACTCTCTGAAGTAGGACTTCCTAATCCTGCACCTTACCAGGAAAAAATCCTCCTGTGTGAGGTCTTTGTTCAGCAGGATAATGTTTAATGTTATGTTAACAAAGAGGCAATCCACAGAATGCTGCGAGCACTGACCACTTAAGACTTTATACAAAAAAAGATTGTGTGTCAACACTTCAGGTTCTTTAGCACATCTGATAATAGTGATAATCATGAGAAATACTAATGCTCAATAATAATAATAATATTTACAATAATCACTTTTTGATTTGTGGCCTCGCGTGTCATTAATGGATTGATGGATAGATACAAACACAATTCCAAAAAGTTGGGACGCTGTGTAAAATGTAAATAAAAACAGAACCCAATGCCTTACAAATCTCATAAACCTATATTTTATTCACAATAGAACATAGAAAACATGCCAAATGTTTGAACTGAGAAAATGCACCAATAAAAAAAAATTTAGCTCATTTTGAATTTGATGGCAGCAACATGTCTCTGGAAAAGTAAGTGGTACTAAAAAGAAACCGCTCAAAGAACATTTTACAACTAATCAGGTTAATTAGCAACAGGTCAGTAACATGATTGAGTGTAAAAAGAGCATCTTAGAGCGGGAGACTTTCTCAGAAGTGAAGATGGGCAGAGGTTCACCAATCTGCAAAAAACTGCATCTGCAAATTGTGGAACAATTTCAGAATAATGTTCCTCAGTGTAAAATTGCAAACACTGTGAATATCTCATCATTTACAGTGCATAATATCATCAAAAGATTCAGAGAATCTGGAGAAATTTCTGTGCGCAAGGGACAAGGCCAAAAATCAGTTTTGGATGCCTGTGACCTTCAGACCCTCAGGCAGCACTGCATTAAAAACAGGCATGATTCTGTCATGGAAATCACTGTATGGCTCAGGAACACTTCCAAATCACTGTCTGTGAACACAGTTCACCATGCCATCCACAAATGCTGGTTAAAGCTCTATCATGGAAAGAAGAAGCCATGTGTGAACATGATCCAGAAACACTGCTGTCTTCTCTGGGACAAAGCTCATTTAAAATGGACTGAGGAAAAGTGGAAAACTGTTCTGTGGTTGGACGAATTAAAATTTGAAATTCTTTTTGGAAAACGTGGATGCAGCATCCTCTGGACTAAAGAGTAGAGGGACCATCTGGCTTGTTATCAGCTCTCAGTTCAAAAGCCTGCATCTCTGATGGTATGGAGGTGCATCAGTGCCTATGGAATTGGCAGCTTGCGCATCTGGAAAGGCACCATCAATGCTGAAAGGTATATACAAGGTTTAGAGCAGCATATGCTCACATCCAGATGATGTGTTTTTCAGGGAAGGCCTTGCATATTTCAGCAAGACGATGCTAAACTGCATACTGCAGCTATCAGTGAAGAATGAGACAACATTCCTCTCAGTTCCCAGATGTTAACGGACATGTTCCTGCCATCAAATTCAAAGTGACATCATTTTTTTTCTTAAAATGGTATATTTAAACATTTTCTGAGAGTGATTTTGGGCTTTTATGGAGGGGAAACAATCACGTCTGTAAAGGAAATGGCTTGATTTATAACACGCAGGACAAAATGAGAGCTTCCTAATGAAAATTCGTCCAAAATTATGTTTTTGGAATCCAAAATCATAGTTCAAATTAAACTTTGATTAATTGCCCAACACCCGTTTGAAGCCACACAGTATATCAGCCTGCCAAGACTCCACAACAACACTCCAAAAAGATGTGAGAAATTGTCTTTTAATTAAAATATTTATATAAAAAATTGTGTTAAATAAAGATTTTAGATGTAAAAATGTGTTTTATTAAGCTGCAGTATATTTGATATCTTATGAAAAGTTCAAATAACACAGGAATGAAAAGTTGAGTTTAAATTTGGTTAGATGGATTATCTATTTATTGATACATTTTCATGCTTTTTGAAATTAAATTGAAAGTAAAATTCAAGCATTATAAATGAAGAACTATTCAGTATTTTAAGTATACCCAGATGACCTGATTGTTTATGTATAATCAGTGCCTTTGGTAGCCCTTATTTCCTTTGTAGATCTGTTTTCTTGTGTTCCTGCTTGTGATTGTGACCATATTCATAAACATTTCTCTTTTCCGTGAAACCAAAAGCTCTGTGAGATACACTTCCATCCCTTTCCTCTCCTCAGCTTTGGAGGTAAAGAAGCGATAAGTTCAGGTTTAATATCCTCAGAGATTCGGTTTATGCTTACATCTACACAAACCCAGTGCTCAGATACTGCACCCTGCCGAGCCTTGTATCAGTTTTATTGGGCTGGGAATCGAAGCATTGATGGTTTGGAATATACGCGAGAGACCTCTGTGTACCAGCATGACACGGTCAGGCCCCAAAATGGGAAGCTCAGTAACTGCCAGAAAAGACACACAGAAAACGAGACGTAGATTTAATCTGAGCCTGAGACGGGGCAGGATTGTCTGACCTGAGCTACCTTGAGCAGAAAGTACAGATAGGCTTAGACGGCTTAAGTAAATCAGTGACATGTTGAAGCTGTGTAACACCTTGTGAGTTAGAAGCAGGACATAATAACCATGTGTGGTTTTACAGCCACTGGAGGGGAGACTAACTGCGGGATAAAATGTTCAGATTCAGGCTTTTTCTTTTCTTTTTCAAACAAAAGTGTGGATCAGTTTTTAATACCTTCATGCCCCCCAAAAGGGCTCCAAGGTGAAAACCCACACTTTTGGAAATTGCCTCCATGTAGCTGTGAAGGGTGATGTTTCAATTAAAGATGATATCAAATCCCCTAACAGGAAGCAGTGCAGCAATTACAGCTGAAAGCCTGATATGAGTTGTGTTCAGCTCGGGGCCAGCACTCTACAACTTTCAGCTTTATCTGAATACACAAGAAGGAACTTCTCTTATCACAGGGCGCCGGGCGGAGGAAGTTATTCAGTGGAAGAAAGTGCTTCACACTCGATGGCGTAAAGGTAATGATGGGGAAGATTTGAATTTGTTCCTCAGGCTCAGGAAGGTATCTTGTGTTGCTGATTGTCACTCATCACCAGAGCTTTATTAATCAATGAGCACTAATCAAACAAAGCAAAGACATGAATGTCAGCTAAAGTCTTTTAAAGAACAGTGTAGAAACCTGGGGAGTGTCTCTGTTGCTCTCAGTTAATAATACACCTATGGGGTTCCTGTGGGTTGAAATTAAAATCAATGGCTTATCTTGAAATATATATCAGTATCAAAGCTGGAGATGGTGAATTTAAGACCAGTTTATGTCATGTGCCCGCTGCTGTGGTCCCTTTGTTGTCACCCCCTTTCTTTTTATTTTAGCATGAAGTAATGCGAGCAAAGCATAGACTGCAAATAAAAGATGGATTATCCACTGATTCAGTATTGAAGACATCATCAACATTTTTGCTCCCGCCATTTTTTTTTCTTTTGGAGCCAGAAGTGACTGCAGTGCATAGACACACATATCTGCTATCTGTCTAATAAATAAATACTAACATTACACTCACCAAAACTGAAGTACAGCCTTCTTGGATGGGCTGTACCACACAGGAAGTTACATTATTTGTTAGATATTTGCATTAAAATGCTTCAAAAGGCACTAACAAGATACCGGTTTAGCTCACAGGTTGAGCAGATTTACCATATGCAGCGCCCTGGGTTCAGCTCCAACCCGAGGCCCTTTGCTGCGTGTCTTCCCCCATTCTCTCCTCTTCACTGTACTATCTAATAAAGACAAAAAGGCCCAAAAAATGTTGCTGTAAACATGCTTTTTAGCGCTGTACAGGTGGGTATTTTAACACTGGAGTCTGTGGGGTCTGAACAGACAGAGTATAAAAGATGGGCTTAGCCAATTCAGAAGTGCCTTAAACCTGAATTTGTTTCTAATGATCAGCAGGGGGCGACTCCTGTGGTTGCAAAAAGACTTGATGAAAAATATAAATGTAAATATCAGTATGTACAGTAGTGCAAATAGGCACAAAGTGGCACAGTGTTAAATGTAAATGCGGTAAGGAGGATAGGATAACAGAGTGTAAATTACAAGGGATACTGTAGTAATAATCCTCCCATCTGGTAAAGAACAGATGGGATGGTGTAAGAGTATGGTATTATAGAGTGTTGAGGTGCATGTGCAGATTTTTAAAATGTTTCAAATGGCAGAACAGAGAGGAGTTATATAGTCTAACAGCCACAGGTGGAAAGGATCTCCTGAGCCTTTTACTGCTGCGGTGACCAATCGGAGAGGTGTGCATAGGGTGGGGTGGTTTGTTCATGATATTGATACTGATCTTCATAGAAGACCATACTTTCCACCACGGAGTGATAAAACATAAGACGGCATGGTCCTACAGATGTTGAAGGACCTGAGCCGCCTCCGTAGATACAGGCGACTCTGGCTCTTAAAAGCAACATCTGTGCTCTGGACCAGTCCAGTTTGCTGGGTATCTGTATTTGTCAACCACCTCAACATCTGTTCCTCTGATGATGACAGTGGAGGGGGGAGGAACCTGCTTCCTAAAGTCTACCATCAGTTCCTTGGTCTTAGTGATGTTCAGCTGCAGATAGCTGAGCTCACACCACTCCACAAAACTGTCCACTTCTGACTTGTATTGCAAATGGCTCTCGTCTCTCTTATTCTGTGAGCTCAGAAAGCACTTTCCCGATGAGTTTATGGCCTCAGTTCAGGTCATATTGCATAAAGCATGAAATTTATTTTGTAGTTTATGATCATTATTAGAGTCAGAAAGGGGGAATATCCAGTCTGTGCTCATAAGCTAATGGCTTGTCAATCAAAAGGACAATCGACTAACATCATGTTGGCTATGAGTATCTCTTATAAACAATGTGCAAATGTAACAAAGTACTGCTGTGGGACCTTTGGTGCATGTTGAGTCTTGTGTGGTGTGTTCACATATATTAATCTGCAGTTTGCACGCTGTGTTGTCATTTTATGGTTTTTGCTGTATATTTTGAATTTGTGTCGTATATACTGTGACTTCAGTGGTTAACTCATTTCGTGTGGCTGAGAGTACTTTGTGCTGTGGAGGGGGGGGATTGACAAAATCACTGAAAAACACTCGATGGAGGTCATGAGCTCCAAAGCAACTTAAGGACACTAACAAATACTGCCGAGAGGATGAATGAATGCCAATTAGCAGCATCTGTTTGCCGTGAAAGAGGTCTGAAAATGAGCCCTTTGATAGAAGCTTCCAGAGCAAAATCAGATGACTAACAATGCTTCAAAGATGGCAAATGATCTCCGTTTACAGGGGATCTAAATAAACAGATTAATGTAATGTGTCAGATGGAACAGTCTGGGAAGTCATGGCAGCACAAGCAGCAGACAAAAAGGGTCGAAAAGCTGAATATGCAGAGGCTGACAAATGATGCTAATTGGCATGCACAGACTGATAGGACCGAGCTTTTTAAGCAGCCTTTAGCTGCTTTGATTTTTCTTTTTAGAATTTACGTTAATGGGATCAGTGGAAGCTCACTTCCATTTTTGTGCCAGTATGCCTGAACGTAGTTTGATTTTACCCATATTTCTAACAATGCCATCTGTTTCCTCTAAGTTTTGTTTTTCTGGGGAAATTACATTGTTCTTGTTCTTCCTGACAGCTGTAGTCTGTAAGTATTTATACAATGACACATTTTTTGTGCTTTTGCCTCTGTACACCACCACAGAGGATTTTTTTTTAAAGACTATGTTTTGTTTTTGTTAGGACAGTGGAGAGTAGACAGGGGAGCGGGGAAAGAGTGGGCGAAGACCTGCAGCAAAGGGCCATTGGTTGGAGTCGAACCTGGGCCGCTGCATTTGACCTTTGTGGCATACAGAGGATTTTAAATCAAATATTCAAGATGTGATTGAAGTGCAGACTTTCAGCTTTAATTCAAGGGGTTTAATCAAAGTATTGCATTAACTGTTTAGGAATTAAAGATATTTTAATACATAGCCCCCTTTTTCAAACGTTCAAAAATAATGGGACAAACTAACATAAATTTAAATATAAACACTGTTTTTAATACTTGGATGAAAAAAGAACTTTGCAGCCAATGACTGCCTGAAGTCTTGAACTCATGGACATGGCCAATTACCGTTTCCTCCCTTGAGATGCTCTGCAGTCCTTCACTGCAGCCACCTTCAGTTGCTGCTTGTTTGTGGGTCTCTCTGCCTTCAGTTTTGCCTTCAGTAACTGAAAAGCTGCTCTGCTGGGCTGAGATCAAGAATATCCTATTTCTTTTCCTTGAGAAACTCCTGGGTTGTTTTTGCTGTCTTCTTTGGGTCATTATCCATTTGTACTGTGAAGCTCTGTCCAATCAGATTTGCAGCATTTGTCTAAATCTGAGCAGAGAGTATAGCCCCGTACACAGTTCATCCTGCTCCTTCTATCAGCAGTATAAATAAACACTAGTGCCCTGGTTCCACTGGCAGCCATACATGCCCATGCCATAACACAGCCTTCACCATGTTTGACAGATGATGTGGTAAGCTTCATATCATGAACTGTTTCTCTCTTTCTCCATACTTTTCTCTTCCCATCATTCTGGTACAAGTTCATCTTGGTTTCATCTGTCCAGAGATTTTTTCCAGAACTGTGCAGGCTCTTTTAGATGTTTTCTAGTAATGTCTAATCTGGCCTTCTTGTTCATGAGTGTAACCAGTGGTTTGCACCTTGTTGTAAACTCTCTGTATTTCCATTCATGAAGGCATGTCTTGATTATAGACCTTGACAATGATACTCCTACCGCCTCGAGTGTCTCTGGACTTGTCTAAATGTTTTCAAACCTCTCTTGTTTCTTAACAATGGAAATAATTCTGTCGTCATGCACTTTAGCTGTTTTCTGTGTTCTTTCAGGCCTTTTGCTATTACTGAGCTGGTCAGTGCATTCATTCTTTTCAACAATGTAGCAAATTGTTGATGTGGCCACTTCTAAAGTTTTTGCTCCCTCTCTGATTGATTTATTTTGTTTTTTCAGCCAGTGATGGCTTCCTTTACTTCACATCTTTTTGGAGCTTCTATTTAGAGTTTCAGTGAACAGCTACCAAATGCAAGTTCAGCACTTGGAATCAACTTTAGGTCGTTTACCTGCTGAATTTGTTATGGAATAATGAGGGAACAGGCAAAATTACAAAAATTGTTATTGTCCAAGAATTTATGGAGCTAACTGTATTGATTACTTACCTCAGTTAGCTGAAATGGAGTTTGTTGCTAGTTTAAGTGATGTTTTAAAAAAGTGTTTTAAGAATCATGTTTTAAATCAGTTTTTTAGAAGAAAGAAGAGATTACTTTGACCATTGGATGGATTCAGGGTGCCCTCATCATGAATCCTAATTATTTCTGTTAAATTATCTAAATCTACTATTAGTTGAATTATTATTAATGCTGGCAACAGATTAAATTTTAGTAATAACTGAAGCTTTTTTTTATGAATAGGTCTCTTTTTGTATGGTCAGCTCTCCAGAGGTCATACACATTCGAGCCCTGTGATGATGTGAGTCTGTTTATGAACTCGAGGACCTCCCCTCTGTCACTTCTGTTTGCATCAGGGCTTGAGGTCAGCCAGGCTTCCTGGTGTCATTTATCTAATTTGGAAGATAGTCTGGCTCCTCACTGTGTTCCCATATCTGCGTGAAGAAGTAAACATAATGGGTGCTTTTGGACCGTAAGAACTTCTTCATAGTTCTAGTAACTGTTGGAGGCAGTACCCCCATTTTTCTGTGGCCTCACTGCAGGATCGTCAGAGTTCTTAGACCTCCATGTCTTTTTTTAGTTGCAACTACAGAGTAGGTACCTTCATCATAAGAGGATCTTTGAGTGACTGAGGTTTTTAAGTGATTGAATGCATGAATGCAGAATCAGCAAACACCAGAAATGTGTAAACATGGGTAATACATTGGAAATGTAAACATCAGCTATAAATGGATGCGAGTGAAGTCCAGGCTTTATTGCGCCTGTATGCGATGGAGGAGATTTCAACATGTCAGAGTGAAATATAAAACTGTCTGCTAGTAAACCTTAACCTGCTGCCAGCCATGCACCACACAGCAAAGAAATGTAGAGAGAAAATGAAGAGGCTGAAACCGGATTACAAATACTGGCTCTTCATCACTTCAGAGCTGCTGTTAGTGGCACTAGTGTAAACAGGAAGGCATGTAGCTTCCAACACTACCTGTAAAAACAGTGAAAACCTCGTCTCACAAGATTTCCATCGGTGACTCCCTTTCTTCAAGATCCAGCAGCAGACTTTTCAGTCATCCCCTGAAATGTTTAGTTTGTAGCAGATTTATTGACACAAACATTCATGTTAAATAACTTTGGTGATGCTTTGACTTTTCTTTTGGTTCAGAGTGAAATGCTTTGACCTAAGCTGAACTCCTAAACTAACTTTGTTCTAAGATGTCTGCTGGAAGGATTTTTCACTAGCTTGCCTGGCTGTGTGGTAACTAAAGCAGTTTTAGTAGTGGATCTCTAACTTTTTCTGTCTAGTGAAATCATCTTTTTCTCTCTTTTTTTTTCTCCTGTTTTCGTAGGTATGGTCTCAGTGCTAGACCTGATGCAGGGTGGCTTCCCCTCCAGAGCTCCCTTCCACGAGCTCTACAACATGTACCAGAAGTACATGCCTCCCAAGCTCACCCGCCTCGACCCGCGGCTCTTCTGCAAGGTCAGTCCTCCTCATCTCAGCTTCGGCCCTGAGCTCTTGTGATTATCATTTTAATGGAGCTGTATTTCCATGTTTATCCATGCCCTGCATGTTTGTGTTGCAGGCTTTGTTCAAAGCTCTGGGGCTGAATGAATATGACTACAAGTTCGGCCTGACCAGAGTGTTTTTCCGGCCCGGGAAGGTGAGACATGTTGAAAAACTGCTCTATTCCCTCCTCGCTCTGGCTAATATAGGTTTTGTTCCCCTAAAGAAAGACAATAGATTCAAAGGGAAAGTACATTAGTCATTTTGGCTGCTGAGGTGAGATGAGATGAGGTTTTCTAAAGAAGTGGAGCCAACAGATGGGGTTTTTTATTTCTCCACCAGATGAATAATTCATCACATTTGGGTTAGAAGTGTGGCTTCCAAGAGGGACTTTATGAAAGTGCACACATTTGTTGTGGAGGGCCTTGGTACACTGTATGCTGGACAAACTATAAGCCTGACACTATAGATGCAGCACAGGGGACTACATAAATACTTGAGTCCTCTGCTGGCTGCTTTCTGAAGACAACAACATCACATGGTCCCTGTGAATAACTGTTTGCACCTGCAAGCAGCCAGAGACAGTTGTGGTTTCCAATCTTAGCAAATGTTAGGTGGCAGAAAAGTAAATTTTATGTGTCAAAGCTTGAAGCACAGCCCTGGTAAATCTTTGCACATCTTAGAGGCAGTGTAGCTCCTAATGTGATGGTGTGAAGCTTCAGACGTCTGAAACCTGGGGGGGTTTGACAGGGCTGCGTGTCAGTGCTGTTAGAAATCATGCTTTGGAAAGCAGACAATAAGGACACACAGATTTTGAGCAGATAATGCAGGAAATTCAGCAGCTTCTTTCATTGTTGAGCCAGCCTCTCAAGGTTTGGAAGTCAGAGGTATTTGGAGGACACGATCACAACAAATGTCAGCTGCACAATCATAAAGAAGAGCTCAGAAGAGCAGTTAAGGTTAGAAAGCATTAAACAGTGTGGGCAATATCCTTGACTTCTAAAACATTCATGAATGGAGAAAACTTTAGCTAGAATAAATATACACCTCCAGGCTTCTGGTTGTGCTTTAGTGAAATATGAAACATACTACTTTAGGAGGAGTTAAAATAGAAAAATAAACCTGCCATTAAGATTGAAACCTACCAGGATTCGAGGCTGTGATGATGTGTACCATACTGACTGTATTACATCCAGTTGCAGTGCAGGCTTTTTTGTGTCTGCTTTTTACCCCTCAGCCATGAAGGGCTGATGGGATATTGTCATTGATGGGTGGGCGACGTAGATGCCCAATTTTGAGAACACGATAACTCGAGAACAAGGCGATGTAGGATTTTCAAATTGATAACATAGGTGCATCTACTAAAAACCTCACATGAGTTCGAAGAGATCTCAACCTCAAGGTCAGAGTTCAAGTTTTCTGAAAATCTTGTGAAAGTTATAACTCAAAAAGGAAGAAGGAGCAAAGAGGAGAGATTGAAAATCAATTCTGAGATGTGCACAAAAGATTTAACTGGAGATTCTACAAGTCCAGTTTTTAAATTAAAGTTATGTCCCTCTCTTCATTCATTTAGACAAAGACTTGGATTTCAGATTAGCCAAAATAACTGGCAACAGAGATGTTGCCAAAATGGTCTTTGATTGGCAAGACTTGCTTGTACAAGGACTTTGATCAATCTTTACTGAAAAAGAAGGTATTTTCATCTGATGAGGAAAAATGTAATCTTGTTTCAGTGCTGCCATACATTAGTCATTCTTCACAAAAGCAAGAAAAATATTTATATATTTATTAAGAAAAAATGAATCCTTAATTTCTTAACCAGTAAAACCAAAGATTTTATTTTAATCCAAGAATCTGTTGTAACTTTAAATGACTAAAAATGTGTTTTATGTTCTTAAACATCCAACAAATAGATGATCTGTTTGGGACTATTTTCAGAGGATTAATCCAAAATGGCTAAACAAAGAAACAACGTGTATCAAGATGAGAAATAAAAATCGCTGCTCTGATCACGTGTTTGTCGCGTCTGTCCAGTTTGCAGAGTTTGACCAGATCATGAAATCGGACCCGGACCACCTGGCAGAGCTGGTGAAGAAGGTCAACAAGTGGCTCATCCACAGCCGATGGAAGAAGGTCCAGTGGTGTGCTCTGTCCGTCATCAAATGTACGCAGCATCAGCTCTTATCACACATGAGATTTAGCTTCAGGGGGATGATGTGACCCAGTATAATAGTGTTTGAAGATGTGCAGCCATAATAACTGACTTTATATTCTCTCAGTTATAAACCATGTGACGTTAACTTATCCGTCATTTTGGACGTGTGACAATCATGGTGACAATGTAGGATCAAGTGAATAAGGCCACAGTCGCACAAGCCTAAAGACTGGTCTGCAACCATCTGACAACTACCTGTTGCTAGGGAAAAACATGTATTTCACAACTAGTTGGCAAAACCCTCCTTGTGATTGCTTTGGTTGCTGCGGTCGTAGTTTGAATGTTAGTGAGGGACTTGTTTATGAACACTGGCCAGCTGCTCTCCGAGCTGTAGTGAAACTTGAAAAAGTACAACACAAACTGGAAATGGAGAAGGTTCGCCTTCAAAGTAAAAGTTGTGCCTCAGTGCTGCAGCCAACACATTTCAAAAGGGACAACTTTTTTTCTTTTTTTTTTTTATGTGGGAGTCGAACCATCTCCATTTCTGATCTGCATCACACTTTTTCAAGTTTTACTACTGCTGGGCTAGTAGTTGGTGAGTATTTGCAGACAAACATGAAAAACTACAGGTAACCGTGGCAAAATGGTAGCAACCAAAGCAATCACTAGGAGGTTTTTGGTGCAGCACCTTCTTTGCAACCAAATGCACCCAGCGAGAGCCAGAAACCTGCGGGAACCGCTGCTAGTCGGTCAGGATATATACATTTTTCTATAGCAACAGGTGGTTGTATCACAGCCAGTATGGTGGACAACTCTTAAAATGCAATCATGTATGGCATGATGTGAGAAACCTTAAAAAGTCAAGTGACACAACTCAGGACTTCAAAGTTTGAAACGAGTTTGGTCATAATATTTGCGAAGAGCAACCACCATCTCCAAATCAGTGGGCATTTTAAGAGGCACCACTTCTGCAACTTTTAGCTTTGTTTGCACAATCTGACCTGCTTCTCAGGCGATATGTGACACCCCTCCGTTCAGACAAAATAACCAAACCAAGTCCAAAGCTTTATGCAAAAACAAAGGCTGCACATAGTCTGTCTATAAAAGATGGATGTAGCCGCTGTCACCCGCTGGTTTGTGAAGTCCTATTTTAAAGCCTCCAGTTTGGATTTCCCTGCCCCCATCTTGTTTTTCTTTCCTTTCTTTTCGAGCCAGAAGTGACCACCTCTGTGAGTGTATGGAGAATAATTAGCTGCAAGAGAAGCACCCCAACCGTGGATGTTTTTCTGTCATCGTAATGCTTTACTTTGTTTTTCCAGTGCGTCAAAAGAACAGTTTATTGTTTTGATGCCGTTTTGGAGACGTTCAGCGACAGCAGCAGGTTAGCTGCAGTCTTGGATGACAGGGATTAAGAAAGTATGTGGAGATTTGCGTAGTTCTTGCATAAAGCATGTTCATTTAGCTCTCAGTTTAGTGCAAGCAGACGTGTTTGAAGTCCTATCATGCAAACGAGAGATGGATCAGTAAAGTGCTGACGGACGGAGCAGGAAAAACAAACCACGGGCTGTTTATGTGCAGCAGAGGCCAGCCGTAATAATAATGTGGGGTTGAGCTCCTGGAGGAGTGGTCTGTCTGTCTGCTGGTGTTTATCACTGCAGTGTCAGTCACTGCAGGCTGCTATCATAACACTCCTCTGCCTCTCTGTTTGTGTCTGCCTCCATTTATCCCACTCTTCTTTTTCTGGCAGTTTCTCTCTGTTTTGGTGTTTCTCTCTTTCCTTCTCATCATCTCTGCCTCTGTATCGATCAAGTTGATAACGAGCTTTTGCAAAAATTACCAAAGCATATTGTCCTGTCCCATTAAAAATAAATCCAGGAGGTTTGAGAATGTTTCAGCAGTAACAGTTAGACAATACTTTGATTCTGAATTCGTGCACTGCAGGAGCGCTCAGTGTCCTCTGCTCTCTAATGCAAAGTCATTAATTCATCATCCTGTTATTGATGGTGTAGAAGTTACATATTCTGAGGTCATAACAAGATGAAATGAATTTGGCAGTGAGCAAAGATGTTATCGATCTTTGTCTCTATTTATCTTTCACACTTCATCTCCCCAGGCCTCCCTCGTACTTTCCCCTCTCTCTCTCACTTTAATTTTCCCACTTCAGTTCAATTCAAACTTGCTTCATTGGGAGGACAGAGAAAAGCGCCGGTGCTGTCACAGACTTAGAGAGGGGTGGAACTGAATCACAAATGATAGTGCTCGGAGAAGAAATCATGAATTTCTGCAAACAGAACAGAAGGTAAACTGCATCAGAGAGCAGTTCGCCACAAATTAAATCGCTCCATAGGAATACAGAGGAAATCAGTCTGTAAACTTATTATGAGTTTTCTATTATTTACTGCTGAACTAAAAATTACCGATTCCTCCTGGCTTTGACCAGGCCTGCACCCATGGGGCCTGCCTCCTTAGTCTATAAACTGCATATAAAAGATGGACATAGCTTCTGGATCTGAAGCCAATCAAGAAATACCCATAGGAAAGCTCTCTTGATCTGAGGCTTCAGTAAACACTTTCTCAGGTCTCAGTCTCTAGTTTCAGGTCTTTCTGAATAAAATGTGATGAATTATGGTCCCATTCACAGTGAAATAGATACTAAAGCAGAGTGTGTTTTAGGGAAGCCTTACCTTGTGTCTGGTTTCATAACACCAAGATGGCAACAGCAAAAGCACTCAGCTCGAGGCTTTACAGTGAAACTTTACTAGACTGCAAAGGCCACAAAGGCCAACTTCTGTATACAGTCTATGGCTAAGCCTGATTCAAACATGTTCTATTATTTATTCAGAAGAACCCACACAGAATCAAAGCAGTGACCAGTCTGAGGTGCACCCAGAGTACTCCAAACAGCTGTCCTGACTTTAACACGTAGTATTGCTGTGCTTCATTAACCCACCAACAACTTTTCTGTTGGAGAACTAGCTTTGCATTCAAAAGTTGTATTGCATTCTTACTGATGGCCAGCAGGGGGCAAGCTCCTCTGGCTGTCAGAAATAAGTCAAGTTGTTTAGACGTCTGTGAGAAAATGGCGCTGCTTCTCACTTAATTTATGACCGCAGGAAACACTTTCCTGAAGAGTTTAGAGTTTCATTCTGTAGTTTCAAGTCCCGCTGAATAAAACATGAAGTTCATTTAGTAAATTATGGTCTAATTTAGAGTGAAGTAGACTCTTTAGTGTAGTGGTTTACACATTTGCTTAACACACGAAAGGAGGAGACACAGATCACTTTGGGGTTGCATCAGGAAGGGACCTGTTGTGAATGAGCCTATAAAGCCCATAAGGTAGGGTTTGCTTCAGGGTGTGCCAACCTCATCACTGACAAGTCGCTACCGTATGAGTCCAGTATCATAAACTTGTGAATGATAAGTCGTTAGCCAATGAGGTAAGGACTGGATAAACTGTCCACACATTGGGAATCTGAATGGTGACTTTTTCTGTAAATACATGAAAACTTAAGGTTCCAGCCAGTTAATCATCTCGTTCTTTCCCACATTTTTTTCTGTTTGTCACAGTGAAGAACAAGATTCTGTATCGAACCAGCGCCTGTATCAAGATGCAGAAGACGGTACGGATGTGGCTCTGCAAGAAGAAACACAAACCACGGTGAGTTTGTTTGTCTTTTCTTCTTTCTTTTCCATTTGCCCTTCCTTATCTTCGTCTTTCCTCTCTCTCCTTTTCAGTCCTCCTTTTACTTTCCCTCTTTTGTTTCTCTCACACCTCATCTTACACTTCCCGTCTTTTCTTCACCCTTTTTAATCCATCAATTCTTCTCTTTCCCTTTCTCTACCATCCTCCCATCCCTCAGCTCTCTCCTTTTTTTTTCTTACCCTCCATTCATGTCAGAAATCTTCCTCTCCCTTTTCCCCCCGAGCTCATACTTCTCTCCTGCCCAGCACCTCCTGTTTTTATTTGATCTTTTTTCTATGTTTTCTTCTCCATCTCTCTCTCTCTCTTATATCTATCTCTCCCCTATTTTCTTCATCATCCTCTTTGCTCTCATCCATTCGGTTACCACCTCCTCCTCTTTCTCACGTTCCTTTCTTACGTTCACCCCCCCCCCCATGCTCCCCTCTTCCTCCTTTCTTTCTCTTAATTATCAGCCTCCTTCGCAGCTCCACAGTGTCGCTCTGTGCAGCGCCGACATTGTCCCTCGGAGACAGTCACTCTGTGACGCGTGCAGCTCTGCTTATTACCGCCGATATTTTGACGATAAACAACCTGCTGCTCCACGCTACGTTCCTCGCTGTGGGATGTGGTGGACTGTGAGATTATAGAGGCCGGGTGGGGTGCTGATGACCGGCGGGAAGAGTTTGGGCACAAATTGAGATTGAGTGAAGCAACATGACAAGGTGACAAGCATGAAATGAGCATCATCAAAGCAGAGGTGGCACAAAGTCAGTGTTTGGCACGTCATAAATATGGTTTAAATCGCAGCTATGGAGCCCTTTGTCGAGTCCAAGTCCTAAACAAGACTTTACACACCTACATCCACGAATCACACTGCACACAACGCCTTAAAATATCAATTGATGTGGTGAAATGTGGCCATTTTCAACCAAAAGAGCAAAAAAAAAAAAAAAGCAATAGTCACTACGAAAAAGTTCAGACCTTTAAGCGAGTAAGAAGATTCAATTTAAGTGTGATTAAAAATGCAGCAGCAACAGCTGGAGTTTGAAGGGAAATCTGAAAAGGTGATCAGATGCAGCACAGCAGGAACGTTAAACGGTGTGTCATAATAGAAACTAATCGAGTGTTGGAGCCCAAACTGTGATTGAGATTATTCTGCGAGTAATTAGTGAGCTCTGCTGCAGAGCAGGCAGAGTTGATGGAGCTTCATTGACTGCCACGCAAACTTACTGCAGCAATGTTTAACAGCTGCCCACTGCACTCCCTCCTCCTGTTAATGAGCCCAAATCACTTTTATTTAGACTTGAGCCTCAGCACGCTTTCACTCAGGTTTTTTTCATTAGTGAAGTTTTGTGTCTGTGTTGCAGGATCGACGGGTTAGTCAAAGTGCGTAACCTGAAGAAGAGGATGGACCGCTTCAACGAGGTGGTGGCCGGGCTGAAGGAGGGCAAGAAGGAAATGAGCAAGCAGGTCCAGGAGCTGGACGCCGCCATCGACACCCTGATGGTCAAAATCAAGGTGGGTGTGATGCATAGTTTGACCCACAGTGTGCCTTATTGACCATGCACTGTGCAGTGCCATTAAAGATTAACCACGTAATGCTTGAATTGAAGTCTTTTGTTGTGGTGTCTGCTTTGACAGAGTGTGGCATTGTATTAGGACCACAAGTTTAAAAAATAATAAATAGGAGCCGGGTGAGGCGGGGTTTACAAGGAAAAAGTAAAAAAAAAAGTTTGCTCCCTTTTATTATTTATTTATTTTTTTACCTTTAGTGATCCTAATACGCTGTCGCAGACCGGCCAATAAGGATGAAGAGTTCTGATTTAAACATAGGAAAGTCCTCCAGTGTGACAGAACTCTGAGAAATTGATGGACATTTTGACAATAAGCCACATTCTTTTACAGCTGGTGGACCTAAAGGATTTTTACATAATTCCAGGATTTGATGTTTTTCCAATTTATGTGAAGTACACTGAGCTTCTCGTGTGGATTCTTGTTATATGACCTCTTTGATTGACAGACACTTGGCCTCTAACGAACCCTCTCACTATCATAATGATATTTGCTGTTAAACTGGATTAATTTGTGTGTTTTGTCTGACTTTAACTTCACCCCTTCATCTCAGATAATCTTCCCTGTGAATGTCATAAATCCTGAACATCCTGCTGTGGATTTTTTTGTTTGATTTCCATAATTTAGCGTGGTTTACCTTCCCTGTCACTTTTCTTCCTGGAGGGAAGTCGTGGAGGTGTGAGGCTGACAGGTGCTCGCCGCGGTACACGTCGGGATAAGAGGGACAAACGCTGGTGGAGAAAGACTGACTGAAAGGCTCCCGTCACATCAAACTCCGCCCCGCGGCTTTGTTGTGGAGTAACTGTCATACGGAGGAAAAGGGATGCAGTGACAGCAGATGCACATGAATATTCATCATCTGTGAGACTCCAACACGTTTCCCTCCTCGGGTTTACACCACCGGCCCATGTTTGTCTGTCAAACGTCAGATCGCGCCCCAATGACACCAGAACACGCGGTGATGGTGAACTATGAGAATACTGATGCTCTCAAGGGAGTTTTTATAGCCCATGGAAGAGGCTTACAGGGATGCTTCTATGCTCTCATGATCACAGTAAAGTATATCATCACAGATACTAGAATCCAGGCAGTGATTTTGGACGCTTTGAAGCGGCACACACAGCACCTTATACCTCCTGATGTGGCCAGTAAAAATGGAAGGAGGTCCTTCTGCACAGCCGCCGCCTAACCACAAAAACACAAGATTAAACTCTGCTTAATCTAAACATTTTCCAGTATTAAATGATAAAAAAGGATGAGCCCATAGTTTATGACCGGCTCATAGGCCTCAGTAAAGAAGGGAGACACACTGCCGGTTTAACTACAACTGACAAATATTTCTTCAAGTGAATGATAAAATAATAAGTACCAAGTGTAAAGATCAGGAAAACTACTGGGATCATATTGAGCAGCATCTGTTGGTAAAGCTACAGACTGACGCCGGTAAACCTTTCTAACCAACTGTTGCCGTTAGAAAGGTTTTCTGTAAAGCCAGTGTCTGGCTTGTCTTTTCTGGGCTGCTGTAGAAACATGCCAAAGTACGTGGCAGGCATTAGATACACATGGCTGATTATTAGCTATTAAAGACCTCTTGGTAGATTATATTTACTGATGATTCCTGAAGTGGCAACCCCAGCTGTTGTGGCTCCAGGTCATGGGGCAGCGGTCTAAGCAGAGACGCCCAGACCTCACTCTCTCTGGCCATATCCTCCAGCTCTTCCGAGGTGACACCAAGGCGTTACCAAGCCAGTCGAGAGACGTGATCTCTCCAGCGTATCCTGGGTTTGTTTCGGGGTCTCCCCCCAGCTGGACATGCCTGAAACACCTCACCTACGAGGCACCCAGGAGGCCTCAGCAGGCTGACCTGAATGACCGAGCTCCTCATCCTTTCTCTAAGGCTGAGCCCAATGACTTTTTGGAGGAAGCTTGGTCACTATTCAAGCTCATGGCCATAGGTGAAGGGGTGAGACCATGGATCGACAGCTTCACCTTCACACACAGCTCTCTGTTCACCACCACAGACATCTACAGAGTCCTCATTTCTGCAGATGCGCCGTCAGTTTGTCTGTCAGTTCCCTACTCCTCTACTCACAAACTCATGAGCAAGACCCCTGAGATACTTGAACTCCTCCCCAACCATAAGTGGAGACACTACCCTTTTCTGGCTGAGAGTCACGGCCTCGGACTTACAGGACCACAACATCCACAAGAAGCAAAGATGTGATCCTGCTGTTTTCTCGCTAGCCACAGGTGCTTTGGATGCATGATGCAGTAAAACAGAACTGAATTTAATAGATCAACCTGTCACAGATTCCCGATCCAGTTTTTTGAGTCTGGACTGTACCGATCTCTGATCCCAGTACTGGATCAGTGCGTCCTTGTCTGAGACATGATTGTAAGTAGATCCTCTTTTTGTGTCATACAGACCACCATCATGAGCCGGATCGACATCGACCACGAGTACAAGAGCCTGGTGACCCGGTCGGAGAAGCTGCTGACCGACATGCAGAACAAGAAGAAGGAAGAGGAGGAGCGCGAGCGGCTGCGACGCATCCAGGAGGAGATGGAGAGAGAGCGGAAGCGAAGGGAGGAGGAGGAGCAGCGCCGCAAGCAGGAGGAGGAGGAGAGGCGGCTGTAAGTGGGATGGGGGTTTAAGGTTGGAGTACTCGTACATTTTCGGCCTCTTAACTACAATATTTTTGTTTTGCTACCGCATACGCGGCCAAAAATGAAGAGGCACTTGTAGAAGTTTTTTTGTCGTGTTTTTGAGTAAAAACTGCTGCTGTGGACAAACACACTCACCTTCCACACACTTTCAAACGGGCCAAGCAGGGATTTACATAATGAAATAGCTGCTCCAAAAGGATTTCTTTATATAGAAGCTGTAAAGTTGCTGCTTTTTGCATGTTCTGTATTTAGCTGACGCTCGCATCCGGGGTGATTTACAGTGGGTACGGCAGCAGGATAAGCTGTTCCCCAGCGTCCATCATTACAGGAAAACAATAGGAAGGATGCCAGGGTCACTGCTTCAGAGTTATAACCTCAACAGACAGACAAATGTTTATCACAGCTGTGTGTGTGTGTGTGTGTGTGTGTTATTCCTGTCCCACTCTGAATCCATAAACACAAGAGGTCAAGGAAGAATTTAAGAAATAACACAAAGACTTTTCACTTTCAGGATGAACTGTTTTGCTTCTAGTTTGGACCGTTAGACCGCAGAAAAATTACCTGTTTGTCCTGCAAGAAATTGATTGGCTTTGTGTTGGTTTCAGGTGAACTGGACCCATTTGTGTTTTAGTTTCCTGGTGCGTCTAAGTCCCATATTCACTCTTTTTTTTTTTTTTTTTCTCCATTTTTTTTTTCCCC
>VUQS01010589.1:8417-19888 GCA_015108495.1 Heterochromis multidens
AATACATTGCATTTTTTTAAGTTACAACCCCAACACTGGTCATTAGAAACAGCAGAAAAAAAGAACAATGAGTCCTGAAACAGATGGTGTTGCTTCTAAAGATGGGTGTGTGTGTGTGTGTGTGTGTGGCCACACACAGAGATGGAAGACACTGAGACAACCACTGAAGAACTGTTCTTTAAGACCCTTGAAACAAGCTACCTACCAAGTACAAGATATTTACAGTATATTTATTTCACATCTTATTTGCACTGTTTTGACAAAACAACATACACACGATTATGTAACTACTGGAATTCACTGGTTGAGTGTTAGGCTAAAACTAATACATGATGGCAGTTCTGTAAAAGTTGTTTTTCTGAAAGAAACTAGTGGCTATAAAACAAGTCTCAAACCAGTGTACCTCCAGCAGGCAGGCTTTTATTTTGAAAGCAGTATCCTCTAACTACTCTCAGGTTTCTGTGTTTCTCTGTCTGTCTTGACATCGATCTTTCCCTTGTGTGCGCTCAACTCAACAGACTCCAGCTGGAAGCCGAGGTCCACGCCCCACTGAACAGACCCCACCCTTACTTATCGATTGATGGAGAGAACAGAGCCGCAGCGATGGATGCTGTGGGTGTGGACAGATTGTCAAGCTGAGCCACGGGTCCCTGCACGGGGATCCAGGAATCAAAGGTCCTGCGGGGCTATAATTGGGGTGAGAATAGTTCAATTTGACAGTTAGTTTGTTGTAGCAGCAGGGAGGCTCAGTGTCTGACGTCTCTATGATTTGAAGAAGAGGAGAATGATGTTGATGTGGCCTTGAGTAAAAAAAAAGAAAAGAAAAACTCTTTCAGCTCCAGGGACCCTAGGATATAATACTGTGTAGTAGGTACGATTAGGACTTGCTGTTTTGGGGGGAAACCAAGAATTATATCAAGAATTAATTCCTGCCTGATTTGCTGTCAGGGAGCCCAGATTTAGCAATACCTAGGTGAATAAAGACAGCAAACAAAGGCATGAGCCACTGAGATCTCACACTTTTAACTCATATAGTAAAAAGTTAGAAATAGTTGTCAACTTAAAGCGTTAAAAATCATCAAATTAAGCATCATTCTTGTCACTGGGAGTGGTAGCACCAACAAAAAAGACATAAATGTGTGGACAGTTAAATACAAATAATCACTTGTGGACAGCAGTGAACACATTATGTGCATAGCCGAACATCCCATGAGTACACATCCAGCAAATAATACCTTTTATCTTTGCTGTCCACTAACTTAAAAACATACATGCCTTAACCTGCTCTTCAGCTACCTATTTGCCTGTTTGTCATTTGATGCTGAGCAGGTAGTGTGCACCTGGTTTATTAGGATGCATTGTTTTTGACAGAAGGTGAAACCAAAGTTTTTGCCACCTATCATTTGCTCAGATTTGACTTTTTGATAGCATCTTTTAGCCTGGGGCCCGGATATTAAATGTATCCACTGGACAGAAGTTAGATGGAAGCCAGTAACAGATGCATGACACATGAGTTGAGGGGAAACTTTTGCAGTCTCATGATTTGATTTGATTTGATTTGATTTATCTAGATTTATTATATTAAAGTACAGGCTCCACAGTAGGAACTCAATGCAATAGTACAAGTTTAATTACTTAAATCTTTTTTTTCATTACTTTGCAGCCTGTTCTGCCTTTATTTTTGATGACAGATTCAATTGTCCTCGACATGGAAGACAGTGCAGATCTATGGAGAAATGTTGCTGTTCTACTGTTCAAACTATTTTTTTTCAGCTGCTCTTTCCTGGAGGGATCAGTTGCTCTGTCTTTCTCTTTAAAATACTGCAAAAGTGTTCTGCTGAACTCGACTCAGGCAACAGGTCACAGTTCTGACTTTCTTCTTCTTTAGAAACTCTTTTGGCAATGTGCATTGGATGCTGGAATATTCCTCTTCTTCTGCTATCTTGGCAGCCAGTATTTTGATATAGTCAAAATGTAAATGTTCTTATATAGTATTCCCACCTTAATAACAAAAGGAGTATTACTATGCATCCACTGAGGTAACCCTGGAAAGGTTCATACCAAACATCCCACCAAACAAATTTATCTTGGTATCGTCACAATCTGACAGCATGGTGTGCAAACAGTAACTTGGTCTTAAACATCACAAATACCAAAGAAATCATTGTAGACTTCCACACTACAAAGAAAACCACACACACCTCTAAACATCATTACAGGTACCATAGAACGAGTCCCCAGCTTCAGGTTTCTGGGGGTCACATCACAGAGCACCTTTCCTGGCATGACAACACCTTAGCAGTCATGTGCAAGGCACAACAACATCTTTATTTCTTAAAAAGGTTAAGGCGAGCCAACCTCCTGCAAAAGCTGCTTGCCAACTTTTACAGACTGCACTCACAAACTGCACGATACCCTGGTACGTTAGCAGCACCAAAGCTGACAAAAAGTCCCTCCAGTGTGTTTTGAAAACATCACAAAACATTGTTGCCAACCATCTTTGCGAAGCTGCTCGGCACTCTTCAAGCCGTGAGTGATGTAGAGATGTTCCAGAGACTCTAGACACCCTGGACACCATTTGTTAAAGCTCCTCAGATCAGGCAGGGACTTTAGAGCTATAAATGTATGCACAAACAGATTGAAACTCAGCTTCTTCCCAAAAGCTGTGACACAGCTGAACTCAGTCAATCAGTAATTCATGTACAGTCCTGATGTGCAATATTTTTACATTCAATTTTACATGTTTACATTCCACATGTATGCTATATGGACAAAAGCACTGGACCACCTGCACATTACACTTGTAGGAGCTGCTCAGCAATGGAAACGAATGCCATGAAGCTCCTGGTGCACAGTTTTTGTGCTGATGTTAAAGCCAGAGGAGGTTTGGAGCTCTGTCAGCAGAGGGTTGGTGACTTATACACACGATGCGCCTCAGCACTCAACGACCTCACTCTCGAACTTTATGTGGTCATACTTGTACTCATCTGTTTTTCAGTACTTGTCCAAGTAGTGCTTTGACTGTGGCATCATTTTAAGAGAGCAGTCATTGTGGCTATAATAGCACTATAGCTCATTTTATACCTCCTGATTGGACCATTTTTTAGTTAGTTACTGATCTTCCTGTATCCTTTTCCATTTCTTTTTCTTTTCTTTATGAAGTATTACGATAAGAATTTTCACTTCCTCTGGCAACACCTTTTTATATGGAGTCATGCAGACAGAAAAATGTCCAAAATGTTCTCTTGTTCACAGTCTGAGTTAACTGGAAATCAAATATCTGAAATCAATATTCCTTTATTTTTTATCTTTCTGAAGTTTTTTTTTCTCCATTGTTTATGAGAAGAAATCAGCTTAGAAACACTGCAGTTATTGAGATGTGATTACATCTTTAAACATCTGACATGATACTGCTCTGAAGTTAGCACTCCACTTCTGCTGTATACTGCATATTTTGGCTGATATTCCTGTTCACCTTGTGCTACCACACTAACAGTTTTAACTCACATCTATTGATGCAAACTGTCAACTTCCTGTGATAGTTTATGGAGATTGGTAAAGTCAAAGAGTATCCCAAAAAAGGAGCTGAAACACTCTAAAAGGCTGTGAAACTGCAAGTCAAGTGAAAATTCTCTGAGGGTCCATTTGACATTTGATCCCTGCATATTTGTTAGCGTGGTGTAACACTTTCAGATGTTTATACTGTTAATTTTTATAGTGAATTATTCCCACCATGACTGAAATCTAAATGAGCAGATGGTTCCCCAAATCATCGTTGGGTTTGGGTGTTGATGAGTTTTAAATGACGACAGTCACAGAAATGTAATAAACACTGAGTTCACAGAGCATCAATGATATCCAAGTAAATCTGAATAAACAAAGGGATGAATCATCCACCTCCTCCTTTCATATAAACCTGTCACAAAGGAAAATGAACCCTACACCTGCAGCAGTCTTTGATAAAGCCCTTCTACGGGGAAATCAATGTGATGTTCTGATTAGAGTTGATGTCATCGGACTGAACACCTACAAGATCATCCTCTGCGGCTGCAGCTCATACTTCTAACTGAGCTCAGTTTTGCATGGGAGGAAGCAGCAAAAAAGGATCATATTTTACCTTTAAAGCTATGGTAGTCAAATCACTGAACAGTCCCTTTCACTCTCCTTCATATTCTCCTCCAAGAAGAACATAATGTGCAGCAGGAGAGCAGGACTTTCAGGTTCGCCTCTTGTGTTTTTTATCTCTGCTGCTGCCCAAGGTAGCTGAATAGAGTGAGTCAGCTCTAGCGTCAGTTTACTTTTCCACGAGGGTCAACACTATAATATACATTTGTGACATTTTAATTCACTATCTGGTGTTGTTTCTTGGCTCTTTGATTTCTGACTGCTGTGTTTTTGTCCCCTTCTTTGTGGGTGATGATTTAATGAACAATATGAATAAAATCTCTTAGATAGCAGTTCAAACTCATTATCATTGACATCCTGATGAATTCAACATTAAAAATAACTTGCAAATATCACCCACTATATCCTGGTACTCATGGGAAGCTTCTGTAGCTTCCCTACTGGCTCAGTGTAGTAACAGTAAGGATAGGCTGTCAGTGATGTTGATACCACAGAAGAAAAATCAATACCTTTTGACCCATTAAATGTTACAGTATAACAGCAGCCAATTAATTGCACCTCTTGTTTAATGGCAGAGATCAACTCTTGTGGGGAGAGTTGAATTCCTGGAGGAAAGGGCTGATTTAAAGTTGAAACTGTATCCCAGTCACGAGTGACTGAATAAACTCTACAGAAACAATAATTTACTCTAAGCTGTGGATTCAGCAGCAATTAGAGATGCTCATTATACATCTATGCACATTAATTCACTGAATTATTAGATTGATCCAAACTTGGCATTATTATAATTTGTTTGCTGCATTAGGTCTTGATAATGCTAATTAGATGAGAGACTGCATTGCAAATGAGCAGTCTTTTGTTCAATATCTGTTGAGGGAAGGCATTTTAGCCTAAGCTGTGGTGTTATTTGCACCATGGCTTAAACACAAGAAGCACGCACAAAAGTTGCACTGAGACCTCCAAAAGCCATGCCAGTTCAGACACACTATATTGTCTCTCTTCCTGGGCAGACAGTGGCCCAACACAAAGTTCATTGACTTTATAGATTGTTTTTCTCTTGCTGGATGACACATTCCTCTGCAGTGAGGAGGAGAGTTGATGATCTAGTACTTTGGGTTGTGCTTCCCCCTCAGATGGTGATTTTCACTCGCATTACCTGAGGTGAAAAAGTCACACAAGTGGTCCTCATTCACCCACACAACATGTTTGCAGCATTGCCATAGTGATGGGCTGCCGATTCTGCTGTGGATGAAAAGCAGAGGATGCAACAATAGCATTCTTGCTAAGTGGCCGGTCAAATGGTAACGTACCAGATGGCTATTTTTTCTCTTCACAAGAATCCCACTCACTAACCAACTTTATTTTTAAAGAAGCCACTCAAACACTTCAAATGGCATTTTTTCTATTATGGTATTCACATACACTTGCTGGCCATCTTGTTAGGTATACCTGTTCATCTGCTTGTTAACACACTTATCTAGTCAGCCAATCACTTGGCATTAAACCGGTGTAACTAGACATGTAGAAATGGTCAAGACAACCTGCTGAAGTTCAAACCGAGCATCAGAATGAGGAAGAAAGATGATTTGTGACTTTGAACTTGGCAATGTTCTTGGTGGTGGATGGGCTGATTAAAGGATTTCAGAAACTGCTGATCTACACACAGCCATCTCTAGGGTTCGCAGAGAATGGTCCGAAAAAGAGAAAATATCCAGTGAGAGGCAGTTGATGTCAGAGGAGAATGGCCAGACTGTTTCCAGCTGATAAGAACGCAACAGTAACTAACTAACCCAAATAAGCACTCATTACAGCCGAGGTATGCAGAAGATCATCTGTGAACGCGTAACACATTGAACCTTGAAGCATAGATGCTACAGCAGCAAAAGACCACACCAAGTGCCATTCCTGTCAGCTAAGAATAAGAAACTGAGGCTACAACTCACACTGGCTCACCAAAATTGGACAATAGAAGATTGGAAAAACGTTGCCTGGTCTGATGAGTCTTGATTTCTGCTGCTACATTTGGTTGGTAGGGTCAGAATTTAGAGTAAACAACATGAAAGCATGGATCCATCCTGCCTTGTGTCAGTGGTTCAGGCTGCTGCTGGTGATGTGATGGCACACTTTGGGCCCCCTATTATCAACTGAACATCGTTTAAATGCCACAGCCTACCAGAGTATTGTTGCTGACCATGTTCATCCCTTTATGATCACAGTGTACCCATCTTCTGACAACTGCTCCCAGGAGAATAACATGTTACAAAGTTCAAACAAAAAACTCAAACCATATGGTTTTGAGTAGCTGAAAAGGATTTTTTGATATTTTTGACTCTCCTGTGTCTCAATCACACGTTTGCTATTTTTTTCAGCAGGTTAATTATTTACTCAGCAGCTTTTACACCTTTATATGGTGAATTTCACACTACACCACTCACAGTTCAGACAATGTGAAGATAATTATATTTTGTGCAATATTATGGGAAACTTTTCTTCTTGTGTCTTCTTTCTTGTTGGAGATAGCAATTACATTTCTACACTGCTAAAAAAACAAGAAAGAAACACTTCGAAAACACATCAGATCTCAATGGGGAGAAAAATCATGCTGGATATCTGTACTGATATGGTCTGGGTAATTTGTTAAGGACGAAAGGATGCCACATTGTTTGATGGAAATGAAAATTATCAACCTACAGAGGGCTGAATTTAAAGATACCCGAAAATCAATGTGAAAAAATGATGCGGCAGGCTAGTCCATATTGCCAAACTTTCATTGCAGCTGCTCAAAATTGTACTCCATGGTACCCTTGCATGCTTGTATGCATGCCTGACAATGTTGGGGCATGCTCCTAATGAGACGACGGATGGTGTCCTGGGGGATCTCCTCCCAGATCTGGACCAGGGCATCACTGAGTTCCTGGACAATCTGAAGTGCAACCTGGTGGCATCGCATGGACCAAAACATAATGTCCCAGAGGTGTTCTATTGGATTTAGGTCAGGCAAGCTCTCCAAGAGTATCTGCCCGTCTTCTGGAATCTCCTCCATGCTCTTGAGACTGTGCTGGGAAACACAGCAAACCTTCTGGCAATAGCACGTATTGATGTGCCATCCTGGAAGAGTTGGACTACATGTGCAACCTCTGTAGGGTCCAGGTATCACCTCATGCTACCAGTAGTGACACTGACCCTCATTGTCTCATTGTTGCCTCTCTAGTGGACCTGTTGTTGATTTCATTCAAATCAACAACAGCAACAATTCAACAGCGAAGCAGCTGAAACTGATTAACAACCCCCTCTGCTACTTAACTGACCGTGTTTTTTTTGTTTTTTTTTACATGCTTTATAGATTATAAATATAGATTGTGGAAAAAATAAGTATTTAATGGTATGGTAAATAATGGTATTCATTCACTCAGTAAATGTAAGTTTTTTAAAGCATCTCTGAGAAATTTATTAGATATCATAGGTTTAGTCTGATGCCAGCTATGAGTCACACAAACAGTGGTTTTTTTAGGAATAATAGAATCATGTAAATATGAGGGAAAACCCAATATATAAAATTACATTCGAATAAAAACCCTCTACTGTTAGTGTTTTGTTTTTTGTTTTTTTTTATCTAATTGCATTATGCCATTTCCATTTGTTAATTTATGTTGCCTTTGTATTGACACTAAACCCCACTTGCAAGATAATAAAAGGGAGGCTGTGCTGGAAGTTTCTGAAGGAAAATTAAACCTTTAGATAGTAAATGAAACTATAAATAATACAAGATATTAAAATTATATACATATTTCTTAACATTCATGGTTTGTTTGCGTTTTTCTTGTCTCAACATCGCCATCATGTGGTGCAACAGCAGAAAACACCCATATACTTCCCCACCCATAATGCAGTGCAGCAACTCTGGTCAGTGCCATTATTTGGTAACGGGGGTGCCGCCGATGTAAACTTTTGAAATACGTTAAAGACTTCCTTTATCTCTGTCACCTTCATATCTGTTTATTGTTCGAATATGGACATATAGTACCATTATGTAAAAATTAAAGTTATAATAATGTCCAGTCTGGTGCGAGTTACCACTGAGCTGTTTGACTGATCAGAGATGGACTCTCCTCTGAAATGGTAGCTTCCGGTCCGTCTCTCAAGCCTTCCTTTTCCTACTGAAGTAGCAGCCATGAGGTAGGAGTCGAGTTTATAGCATAGTAAAAGTCAGAATTTAAGAGTTAAAATGCACAACTTTTAATTTCATGTCATTTTATTAAGACACAAGAAGTCCCTTTTTATCAATATATGAAGTTTATAGATCCGTCCAGACCCGGCATGCTATATTTTTACGGGGCTTTGTGTAACACGATGTAGCAGACGGAGAGGCCATGTTGTCAGCCCGGCTGGCAGTTAGCCGCACAGCTAGCATTTAACGAAGCCTCTCAGACTTCTGTGCTGTTTTACAACACTTTCACCGCCTCATAAACACATAATTACACGTATTTAGAGAAGAAGCAGATGTAGAGGATCCAATCGCAGGTGTAACTGTGACAGGTTGTTGTTGTTTGTGCGTCCCGCAGCATGCTCAGGCTCCAGAAGAGGCTGGCCTCCAGCGTCCTGCGCTGCGGCAAGAAGAAGGTCTGGCTGGACCCCAACGAGACCAACGAAATCGCCAACGCCAACTCCCGTAAGCAGAGCAAAACGTGCTTCTGTAGTTCGTCCTTGAGCCTTTCAGCTTTGTTGGCGTCTCAGTGTAAAAGTTGACTGCCTCAAAATTATCTACACGTGTGTGACTAAAATAGGCTGAGATATCCAGCCCCCCCCCGTCCTCATTAGTCTAACAGAGACTGCGTTTTACTTTGTTCATAGTGACTGATTCATGTCACTAAAAACTCAGAATTGGTTTCAAGTCTTTAAAACTCAACACCTGTTTTAAGTCAGAAGACTGTTTAAAGATGGGTTCTCTCATGCCACAGTTTTCTACACGAACTGTTTTCATAGGTGGACTTTTAAGTTTAAGTGTAGTGTTACAGGTAACAGGTTTAAACTCGTGCTAAACTGCAGATTTGAGACTAAGTTGAATGTAGTAGAGCCCAACCTATACTGAATTTTGATTTAAAAAAAAAAAATACTCAGACACTAAAATATCAGGTGATATTTTTTTTTAATAAATATTTGTATATACCGGTAGCTACTTTCAGCTGTTCCCTAATTCACAAGTAGCTCCGCATGTTTGATCTGGCAGAGTTTTTACACTAGATGCCATTCCTGATGCGACCCTGAAGGGATTGGTGTCTTCTCCCGGGATCGTTCACTTGTTAGACAAATGTGTAAACCACTACACTGTGGAACCACTAAATATTTATATATACATTGAGGG
Source organism: Heterochromis multidens (assembly GCA_015108495.1). Classification (NCBI taxonomy): domain Eukaryota; kingdom Metazoa; phylum Chordata; class Actinopteri; order Cichliformes; family Cichlidae; genus Heterochromis; species Heterochromis multidens. Next base: position 17,905 of record VUQS01010589.1, read on the forward strand.
TATTGCAGACAGTGTTGAGATTGCTGTAAATGATTCGGAGCTGCTTAGCTGGACAGGCTAGATGGTGACACACAAAATACCACAAGCCTCTTTTTCTGCATCTGGGTGTTCATTTGTTCTTTATTTGTGCAAAAAGACATGTTTAAAATTTCAGTTATTAAACAGTGTTTGTTAGGTTAATGATAATTGTCATGAAATTTTTTTCCCCCCCTTACTGGAGCAGCTTTAATCTGTAATGAACCAGTATGGTGTACATAGTCTTATTATTTCACTGCAATATGAGCACTCTGGAGCATTTCTAGTTGCATCAATCAGTGGTTTACATGATTTATTTTCTTGGACTTTTTAATATGATTTAGCTGACCCTGTTCTGTACTTTCTGAATGAACTGTGGATCTCCTCCTATGATCACACTCAACACTTAGTTTTTGTCTTGTTCAGCTGATAGAAACCACACAGGTGGTATTCGTTGCGTCCCATCAGGCCACTTTGTTTTTCTTCTGTTTTCAGGCCAGCAGATCCGTAAACTGGTAAAGGATGGTCTTATCATCCGTAAACCCGTTACGGTGCACTCCAGGGCCCGCTGCCGCAAGAATACACTGGCACGTCGCAAGGGAAGACACATGGGATACGGTATGTTGAAACTTGCAAAGAAGAAAGTGATTAAGCTTTTAAGAAGATGAGGAATAACAATGCTAATTTAAAATCAGCCTGTGTTTGCGTTTTTATCATTGTTAGTTGACATGTCTTTTTATTTTCTATGTCCAGGTAAGAGAAAGGGTACAGCCAACGCTCGTATGCCCGAAAAGCTGACCTGGATGCGCCGCATGAGGATCCTGCGTCGTCTGCTGCGTCGCTACAGGGAGTCCAAGAAGATTGACAGGCACATGTAGGTTCTGCACAGAGAGGCATATTTTACTCTGAAATGTGGTCGATTTGGTTTGTAGTCCATGAATTCAGCTCAGTGAAACCTGCTGATATTTCTAGAATCATTCAAGTTTTAAAGATTTGCCTTTGCATCCTTTGCTCTCGCTTTGTGTGTTGTGGTTTTTTGTTTGGTTTTTTTTTTTTTGGTGATTGTTTATTTTCCACATGCTCTGTTTCAGGTACCACAGCCTCTACCTGAGGGCTAAGGGTAATGTGTTCAAAAATAAGCGCATCCTTATGGAGCACATTCACAAGCTGAAGGCAGACAAGGCCCGCAAGAAGCTCCTGGCGTAAGTGTTGTTTTGAGGTTTCAAGATTGTCTTGTCAGTCTGATATGCATGTATGGGAAGCTGAGAAATACTTTACCCCCAAAATTGCTGTTCGAGAAACCAAAAAAGGTAAACAAGCATTAACAGAATAAAATAGTTTAATAAAGTGGAAAAGCTCAAAAATAGAATGCCAAAACAAAATAGATCAGTAAAGTAAAAAAGAAAAAAACTCAAATAGAAAATAAGTAAATGAGCTCAGTAAGTAAAAATCTCAATAAATTGCAGTGCAGAACCTGAAGTAAAATGGCTCAGTAACATACAGTAATACAAAATAAAATATAATAACAGCAGCAGCACTGGAGGGTTGAAATAAAGCTCTTGAGACAAGAGCACAGACAGTTATGTTACACAGATGTGCTGTGTTAAGAGTCACTGCTTCAGGTTTGAAAGATTTCCTGTATCTGTCCTTGTGGCAGCAAAATTGAATCAGTCTGTTAGTGCTCTGCTGCCTGTGCAGTAGAAGTGCAGAGGGTGGTTCATGATAGATTGGTTTGGGTTTGTTCAGTGACCACATAGCGGCTTTGAAGCAGTTTTGTTTGTTGGGCATTTATAAAACTATTGGTCTGTGCACTTGACCAAAACAGTGATGTTTATTATCTCTGCATCTTTTTACTGTTCAGCAGTTGAGGGCTGAACAAAAAGATCCGTGTTTTTGTTCTGCCCTGACACAAATAATGGTTTCAGTCTTAAGTTCTTCAGTTTTAAGGATTTAGTCAAATTAAAAAAAA
>VUQS01010593.1:4534-24877 GCA_015108495.1 Heterochromis multidens
TGTTTGGGCTAAAACACAAGTGGTTATTTCACGGTTGGGTGGTGGTGGCTGTGTCCATGGCTGTCAAGGCTACAGGAGGGAAGAGGAGGGCTGAAGCTTCCTTTAAGTTTGATTTCTCTACTACTCGATTTCCTTTTCTTTCGAAAATGTCCATAACTAAACTTGAAGAAATGGTTTGAAGTGGTAAAAGGTTTGCTAAGTAGAGTTCCCAGCTTGTATGTTAAAATTTCAGACCTGCTAACATGAGTCCAAGAACCAATGGCGGCAGATATATTCATGGAGGTGTCATTCATTGCAAAAAAATAAATAAATAAAATCACCAATTTTGGGATAAGAAGACCTCATAAAAGCAACCTGCACAATAGCTTGTTAGCTCAGAAAGGTGCTGGGTCTTCATGATACTACATTCATTAGTCATTTGTGAGTAGCAGCAAAATGGGCATCAACCAACTTGTTACTAAGTATCTCTGATATCTTTGTCACAGCAGTATATTAATGTACAAATCTAGCTCTTGCTCAGCACAGCAAACAACAGAAGAAGATACTATTCTATTTAACATCTGACTGCTGTTAAAGGTTAAGAGGTTTGGAATTAAGTTTTCTTTTAATAAAAATAAGACTAAATATGAAAAAGATGACAGCAGAAGATCAGAATAAAGACTTGAAATGGGTGAAACAGTTTACCTAATTCAGTTTAACTCAATTCCACTCTCATGTCTGTCCAGTAAACAGAAAGTTTCAGCCAGCAGCCCGTTAGCTTAGCTTGGCATATAACAGAATCCATCTTTCAGCACTACTAAAGCTTTAAAAGCTACCAAAAGACTTGTTAACTAGTGAAAGAAGCTAGAAGGTGAATCTTGTTATGTTCACACAGAGCAAGGCTAGCTGCTCCCATTTCCAATCAATTTGCTAGGCTTAGCACTGCAGCTTAATATTTAATGGACATGAGAGTGGTACCAGGAGAAGCACGGCGGTGTGGTGGTTAGCAGCATCTAAATTGGCCATAGGTGTGAATGTGAGTGTGAATGGTTTGCTGTCTCTCTGTTAGCCCTGCAATAGACCGGCGGCCTGTCCAGGGTGTACCCTGCCTCTTGCCCTATGACAGCCGTGATAGGCTCTAGCCCCCTCGCAACATTGAATTGGATAAGGGGAAGGAAATGGAGGGATGCAGAGTGGTACTAATCTTATCTAACTCTTGGCAAGGAAGGAAAAGAATGTTTGGATATGGTCAAAAGCACACAAGAACCTTACAAAGCAAATGTCCAGGCATTCTTAAAATTTAGTAGGAAAAGAAATCAACCCAGACTTCTGTGATCTTACACTATATGAAATACTTGCATAGAATTTCATCATTTTTGATGGTAGTCCAGTAAGGAAGCACTCTGCTTTCGAACTCACTTTCAGTTCTGCACTTCAATGTGGCTATAAAAGATTATTCAGAGCATTCATATCAAAATATATTTCCTTTCAAAGTGTCTTTGAAATGAATTTTCCCAAATTTAAAAAATTTGAGGCCTGTTTGCTTGCAGGCATTCCACTGCATAACAAATGTAGCACTATGTCTTAGTGATCCATATGCCAGACTGCAGCACTATGATAACCTACAGTGTAAGGAGTAAAATATTGATTTTGTATTGATATTCTCCAGAGTCTGTGTTCCCTACTTGCAGGGAGGGAAGCAATGGAATAGATTCAACTCCAGAGGCATGAGGGAAAAGTTTCCACAGTTTTTGATGGCTCTGATATGCCAGGTATAACCAGCTTGAGATGTGGCACCTGTGCCAAGGTGTCTGGGGACTTGCCTGAACTGGCCTTATAGACTTCTAGTGCACGTAAGAGTTTTGGCACACACTTGTAGACACTGATACACAGTCCACTGTTACACAAGAGATCCCTAGTGCAAACCTCACACACCGTTGGTGCACAAGCACTTTCACACATGCTGACACGTGTAAAATGCATTCAAGGACACAGACTTTGTGTGTAAACAAATGCACAAGCACACACAGTGAAAATACAAACAGTGCACGCATCAATTAACAGGAAACGTACTCACAACCATTGACATGTTTCACATTAGTTATGCATAAATACATGTAAACAGATGACACCTCAAACTTTTCTTTTCTGCCAATATGACAACATGTTTCAATTCTGCTCTGAGTGTTTTTGTAACAGGCATTGGAACGAAGTCTCTTCCCCCAATCTATCTACATATAAGGTGCCTAATGATGGATGGTAATGGAATTGATATCATAATGAGTGTATATAATAAAGAGATTAATCTTCATGTTTTATGTGTTCTCTGTTTATTCTGCGATGATTTTATCTGTGATTGGCCAGCTGTGTTACAAATCTTCAAATGTTTTTTAACACTGTGCTGGCTTGTGTGTTTCTGGGACCATGTACATCTAATGCAAGGGAGTTAAAAGGGAGTTTTTCCTTCCCACTGTCGCCAAGTGTTTGCTCATAGGGGGTCGTCTGATTGTTGGGGCTTTCTCTGTATTATTTTAGGGTCTATTACAATATAAAGCACCTTGAGGTGACTGTTGTTGTGATTTGGCGCTATATAAATAAAACTGAATTGAATTGAACTTAGTGATGTAGTTGTAAATGTTGTGGCCTGAGTGATGTGACATTCCACATAGACTGGCTATAAAAGATGGACACTGCCTCTGGGTGTGAAAAATTAAGCCGATGTTTGCCATGGCCACCAGGGGGCAACTCCTCTGGTCAGATTGTACAGGGGTTTGAGAAAATAACCCTACTTCTCACTTGATTCATGACCTCACTAAACGCTTTCTTGATGATTCCATGTGCCAGTCAGTAGTTTTAACTCTTATTTGATACAGTTTGATGCTCAATTTCTAACTCATGATAACATTCAGAGTAAAATAGAAGATTAAAGCATTGTATGTTTTTTGGGAGGGCCTTCCTTCAGATTGGCAAGTCACTACCATATAAATGTGCAGCGTCCTCAGTTTCTTAGTCAGATCTACCACAATGATAATGATGGCCAAAATGCTCAAGTCGAGGCTTCAAGTGGGTGATGTCACGGTGGCTACATCCATGCTTAATGTCTATTGTTGTAAGTAAAATGCTTACAATTGAAGCCATGTTTTCATGGATAAAAATGTGAATGATTCAGTGATAAATTTTGATTAGCAATGAAAAGATTATTCTGAAGTTAAAATGACCCCTAAAAGTAAACTAATTTAGTAATTTTGCATGATATATTAACTTACACTTTGTGTCTGTGTCTAGGTGTTTGGTTTATTTGGTTACTTTGTAAGAAAGGTTTTAGGACTTTGTTTATCATATGGATCGATATCCTCAATCATTCTTCCTGTAGAGTTGCAAACTATTGCTTTATTTAATTCTGTAAGAGTACTAAGCACATTTTTGTCAAAGCCATCCAGTCATAATTAATTTAAGCTTTGTTTCTGGAGTGGGTCTAAATACTGCAATACCCATGAGCCTCTGCCACCACTATAATATAATTTCAAATGTAAATTTTAACCAATTAAAGTGTCTTAAGCTTTGCCAACATTGAGCACCATGCAATACAATCCATTACTAGCAGTGTGTTTTTACTGCAGTGCTTGGATATTTCTTGCAAAAATGAGAGTTTTAGTCAATGTCTGCATTTAAATTTTATACAGGCCTGCATCTTTGACTTTTTTTAATAAAGGGCCAGATTTAATTTAATTTGGATTTTTAATCTGTGATATGTTTTCTATGAGAAAAATGAGTATGGATGATGACAATTGATTTATTGATTAATAATGAATAAAATTACCTCTTTATTATGTGGCTTATAGGGAAATAGATTGAGGAAAATCAGCTTGTCTGCTCTAGGATATAAACTATAATGTAAATCCAGGGGGTTCAGATTGAAGAAGAGACAGTATTGGGGAGGTTTCATAGTTTCATGGTTTTAGTTTAAAAAAAGAAAAACAACAACTAAAGAATACCAGTGTATTACAAATCATTTGATCTGCAAATGAATCAAAATTTATGTGCTACAAATGCTACACATCCTTTCTTCTAAGAAGGGCCATGCTGCATTGTGGAGGTGGGCTAAGGAAGAGGAGGTGTACAGCAGGCATGAGGGATGAAGAGAAAGAGAGAGGGGACAGAAAACCGCGAGCACTCAGTCCCCTGCCTGCCTCTCCTGAGACCACAGCCATACTCTGGGCTCTCACCACCTGCCTGGGTGACATCCCCAAATTTTTTTTGTTCTTGTATGTGCATCTGGAAATTTCCCTCCTTTGGTTTCTCACTTTGCCCTGTCCCTCTTTTCACTCTTTGAGTTTTGTTGCTCTAATTCTATCCGTCACTCACTCTCTGTGTGCCAGCAACTGAAAATCTATTCCAAACATGTGCTCTCTCATCTCTTCATTTCCCTCTCTTCTCTCCCTCCCTGCTATCGTTTTATTGCTTCACAGCTTTCAGTCGTGTCTATTTCTATATCCTTGTATTCTTTGTCGCCACACTCCTACATGACTTTCTTTCATTTCTGTCTTCTTCAAAGATTCCCTCTCCCTTTCTCTCTGTTTGTGTAGCCTCCCTGTTTTGTGTCTCTGCATCATCTTCAGCCTAGCTGTTGTGCATAATGCTCCGCATTCCCATCTTCCTCCGTCACACATTGGTGTCGAGCACAAGCAGGCAGCTGTATGAATTAAACATCTTAGACAGTGCACACACTGAGCCCCTTTGGAGTGTCAGGATGAGCACTGGTTCTGAGATAGGGGGCTCTGACCACACACCGTGAGTGTTTGCCAGTGTGTGTTACTCAGAACTTGACACTGCATCACACTGAGCAGCGAGGGTTATCACATGTTTTCTTTTTCATGTTTTATTGTCAAAGGGAAGAAGAAACAAGAACCTTTTGACAAAGAAAAAAAGTTTGTCCCCCCTTTTCTTGCACTCTTTTTCACGCTCTCCTCGGCTCTCCACACATCTTGTTTTTCTACTCTTGTTTAAAGTTCTCACTGCATGTTGTTTTCAGCCTTTTTTGTTTCAAACTCTTTATTGCAGTGTTTTATTCTCACTTTCATTTTTGAAGTTGCATTCACCTTTTTTCTTTTTTTTTCTGTTTTTGATCTCTTTGCTTTTTATCCTCATCTTGTCTTTCATCCATACCCCACCCTCTCTTCCCCTAAACCCCTCCACAACAACCACCACCACCTTTCCCTCTTTATCCTGTCCTCACTGCTCCTGTCAATATGACTGATATAAAAACTTTCCAAAGCAACTGATGTTGCTCATTGCGGTGAGAATCAGCCTTGGATGTCAGCGGGATGTATGTATCCTGTCTCTGTGTGTATCATTATCTCTACACGTGTCAGTGTCTGCAAAGAAAAACTTCAGAGTGTTCTTCATGAACATACTGTATCTTCACAAAGCTGTGCACTCAGGTAAGTGGGCATCATGAGAGTCTCTCTCTTCCCCAGCTAAGTTGGTTAAGCCTTCTTATCATCCTGTGCTGTGTGTTGATTCAGTAGAGATCAAGCTGACATCCATTTGGTCGTGAATGCTATGCTCCTTTATCCAACAGTCTCTTTTCATTGGGTTTTATCTTGTCAGCTTTTCAATGTTCACACTGTAGAAGTAATATTCCCATTGGTTACACTAATTTACTGTGGCAACATTTGATGGTCGCACATAAAAAGCTTATTTAAAAGTGTGTCTTTCTAGTAAAGTAAGGAATGTGCATTATCCATCCATTTTCTGCCATTTATCTGGGGTCATTTTGTGGAGGTAGCAGGCTAAGCAGGGTCTTCTAAACTTCCTTCTCCCCACCAATCTCTTCAGCCACTCCTAGGGGATCCCAAGATGACATCCCAGGCCAGATGAGATGTATAACTCCACCAGAAAGTTCTGAGTTCAACTTGGGGTTCAGCTGAGCATGCCTGAAAAATCTCTGAAAGAAGGCACCCAGGAGCCATCCTGACAGACCCCTGTACCACCTGAATTAGCAGATGCTGTGCTCAAAGTTCCCTCTGGATATCAGACACTGCAGAAGGAACTCATCGATTATCTCAGTCTTTCAGTTACCACCCATAGCGGTTTGTTTGTTTGTTTTTATGTGTGTTTTTGTATGGGTGATTTACTTTCTGCCTGAGCTCTTTCTAAACCACAACAGTCCACTCTGCCATCACTCATGAACAAGATTCCAAGATACTTAAACTTCTTTGTGTGGGGCAGGAAGTGTAGCAGTGATGAGAACATAGCATCAACATTAGCGTAAAATTGTATTTCTGTGCATCACCTGTCTCCTCAGATATATGCATATGCAGATGTCACCTGCACCTTCTTGCTTGCATATTTGACCCAAATTTCATTGTAAATTTAGCCGTCAGAGCTGTATCTGGTGCACATTTTACTGTGTATACAAGTGTCATTCAATCAATAATTTAGGCATAATCAGGTATGGAGCATTGATGTGGTAAGACCCCTGTAGTTGAAGGAATAGTATAGATCAACTGAACCTAAATACACAGCACATGGAACAGCTTTATATCTATGTGTATACAATGCCTATAAAAAAGTATTCACCCCCCTTGGATCTCTTGATGCATGCTCAATAATCCAGGTAAAAGAATCCCAAAAAGTTTACTGTTTATAAGGTTGGGGAAGCCTGCAGTCAGCTGAGACTGAAGAAGTTACCAGAAGGTGATGAAACGTTTCTCCCACTAAAAAAAAACGCTACGTCCAGATGAACAGATTCAACTTTTTGGGACCCCCCTTGGATGTTTCACTCTTTTATCGCTTTAATAAATGAAATCACGGTTAATATAATTTGGCTTTTTTGACAAGAATTTGCTAAAAAAAATAAAAAATAAAAAAAAAGCTTCTTTCGTGGCAAAGTGAAAACAGTTTAACAAAATAATGTCAATTAATTAAAAATATAGAGTGTAAAATAAATGTAATATTCACCCCCTTTTAAAGTGACTGACCTACTTCAACAGAGATCCAGCTAGTTGATTCCAGCAGTGTCACAATTAGTGAAATGGAGATCACCTGAGTGCAGTTGATGTGTGTCAAGTGACTGTGGTATAAAAACATCTGTGTCTGGGAGGTCCAGTCTCTGGCTCATCAGTATTCCTGCTACAATTGCATCATGAAGACAAAAGAAAACTCCAAGCAACTCAGAGAACAGATCATTAAAAAGTAAAAGTCAGGAGATGGCCACAAAAAGATTTCCAACTCACTGGACGTCCCATAGAGTTAAATTACATCCATCATTAATAAATGGAAGGAGTATGGCACGTCTAAATCTGCCCAGAGCTGACCATCCTCACAAACTGAGTGACCAGGCAAGAAGAAGACTGGTGAGGGAGGCCACCAAGAAACCTATGACCACTCTGAAGGAGTTAAAAGCTTCAGAGACTGTACACACAACAACTGTTTCCTGGGTTCTTCACCAGTTGAAGCTGTATGGGAGAGTGGCAAAGAGAAAGCCACTGTTGAAAAATGCTCATATGAAATCTTGCCTGGAATTTGCCCAGAGGCATGTGGGAGACTCCAAGGTCAATTGGAAGAAGGTTCTTTGATCTGATGAGACAAACACTGCATCTCTGCTGTGAAGCATGGTGGTGGCAGCATCATGCTCTGGGGATGCTTCTCAGCAGCAGGCCCTGGAGGGCTTGTGAAGGTAGAGGGGAACATGAATGCAGAAAAATATTGCCAAACCCTGGAGGATAATCTGACTCAGTCTGCAAGAGAAGACTTGGGAAAAGATTTATTTTCCAGCAAGACAACAACCCCAAGCATACAGCAAAAGCTACACAGAAGTGGTTCACAGACAACAAGGTGAATGTTCTGGATTGGCAAAGTCAAAGCCCTGATCTAAATCCAGTTGAGAATTTGTGGCTGGACTTGAAAAGAGCTGTTCACACCTGATCCCTGAGCAACCTGACAGAGCTTGAGCTTTTTTGCAAGGAAGAATGGAGAAAAATTGCAGTGTCCAGATGTGTCAGCCTGATTGAGACATATCCACACAGACTACTAAATACTGACCTAAAGGGGTGAATATTTATGCAATCACTTACTTTACCTTATATATTTTTAATTAATTGACATTATTTTGTAAGAAGAAGGTTTTTTTTTTAGCAAATTCTTGAAAAAAAAGCCAAATTATATTGACCATGATTTCATTTATTAAAGCAATAAAAGGGTGAAACATCCAAGGGGGGTGAATACTTTTAATAGGCATTGTATTTTCTGTGGTGCAGAGCCAAGAGAGGCCTTAGCATGATTCATCTCACTAGGTGTTATACCATCTCTTATTCACTGCTTTTTTTTTGTTGCCTCTGTCACCTAAGAAACTATCTTGTACAACCTCTCAGCCTCATGATTCATATCTTTCTTCCTTCCCTGAATCGATGTATTCAAACAAGAAATGGCTTCTAATAGAGGTCTTCAGGGATGTGTTTTCTGGTCAGTCTCCATGGTGGCACCACAGTGAAACAGTTGAAAAGGCAACAGCAAATACCTGCTGCCTGATGACTTTTCCCAGCACCTCGCACAGCTGTGTGCCCCGCCGCTCAACATCAAGGAGAATCCAGGATTATTACCACTATGTTTATGTCTCAGGCAGTGTCAATTATACCTCTGACATTAATGGGGGAATGACAGAATGCGCATGTGGTGAACCTTTCGTCCCTGAGGATGTGTGTGTGAACCTCTGTGAATATTTCTTGTCTTCTTTTTTTAAGTCTTTGAAAATGTGTATAAATGTGCTCCACAGGTTGTGAGAGAAAATAAATCCTCGGCCTCAGTCCCCACCCCACTCCCGTTCAACAGTGATGGAACATGCCAGAGCCCCTACTGGGTAGCCAGAACCTGGGGGCCTCCAGCCAGCAGGCGCCACAGAGGATGGAGGGGTGCTGTGAGCTTGCTCGTTAAACAGCCTTGCGCCTGACCCTAATGATATCCGCCGGCACGTTTCCTGTTTCCAGCCTGCCCTCTCTCCCATCTATCCATTCTTTTTCGCTTTCACTCTCCCTCCAGCCCTCCTCCCACTCCTGCTCCTCTTTCTATTTCTGCACCATCTGCCTCTCTCCTCCTCTCCCTCTGCTCTCCCCCTCTGTTTGGGTGAGAAAGTTGAACCCAGTGGGGAGAGGCTCTGTCACACTTGCCTTCTAATGAGCTGTTGCTCTCTGTGCCACCAGTTCTGACGGAGCCAAAATGGCCGACACATTTCACACTGCTGGGCCTTGATCTGTCGGGTTTCTGAGTGACTGGCTTGACGGCTTCACTGTGAAATGATACCATGTAGAGGGGAAAAGGAAAAACAAAAAAGAACAAAAACACAGAACAGAAGAAATGATGTAACATAGTGCCTTTGGTGAGAAATCGTCTATTCCTGTTTTTACGGTTGCACAGAACTGGGACAGTAAAATGGGTGGTGGTGTGGGTATCCTAAGGGGTTTAAAGTGTAGGCCTGTTTGATGGCCTCGTTGCTTTCATCCACTGTCTGTATGAGTCAATATTAATTTAGAGGCTTACTGTTCCACATTTTCCCCACCTTGGCAAAAGATATTTGATGTCAGGGTATTTCCAGCATAGTGGTGAATGATTAACATCAGTGTCCTAAATTGCTCTCTTACTGGAATTGTTACTAAGAAAGAAGCAGTTTGTTTTTACACAGGTCATATTTGTATACCGGCTAATGATTAGTAGAAATGGGACATATATGGCTAGTTTTCTAAATCTATGTAAAGCCACTACATAAGGGAACTTTATATCCAGTTATTTATTTATTCATTGTGTTTTCTTGCTTTCATTTTTTGTTGTACAATTGCATTCTATTCTCAGGGAAAATTGGACCCTTTCACAATATTTCTATGCTAAAATCATGACAGCTACAGGTAATGGATGGATGTTTGGAACAAACACAAATTCTCCTCCTACCTTGTTGTGCAACCTTGGATGTGGGTTCTGGTTAACTGTGGATCTGATAAAAATCTCTAAATTCTCAGGCAATTGTTTTCACAGTATCATTCAATGCTGACCACCAAATTTTTTTTAAAATTTTGTTTTAAGCACTTACAGATCTTTAAAGCTGGGCCCAAACTGCGCTAAATTTATGAGATGACAACTCTGTCGAGTTAGGAGTGCATATGCACAGATCTTTTCTTGGAATTAGGCTACCTGGCAGAGGTGCGAGAGGTGTGAGAACATTAACTAGCCCATGTGATGTAATGCTCTGTGATGTGCAAATAGTGCAGGTAGTAGTTAAGTATATTCATCGCTAGCAAGTGGGCATCCTGTGTCCTGCCTTATACATGCTCGTTCCATGCAAACTATTTCCAGCAATGTGAATGCGTGCAAGGTGGACTATTTCCTGCTGTGTGCTGCATGTGAGAAAATACAACAGTGGCTGAAATCTCTTAAAATTGTCAGAAGTTCATGTATGAAAAGAAGCTCAATTCCACTCAATCATAGCAGAAGGGGTCTCTGGCATTTCATTGCCAGAGAAAATAAACATTCATTTATCCAGAAATATATTATTCTTCATTTCTAAAGCTGTTTTAACACAAACGTCAGAAAATGCCAGGAGAATAAGGTTGTGACATTGTCCGAAATTGCACAAATATGGCACACAGCAGGAGATTGTTTGCGTCAGACACATTCTCACTTCTGGAAATGCTCTGTGTTGTTTAAGTGAGGCTGCTGCCTGAGGAGAGCGTGCAGGGGGCAGGACACAAAAGCTAGCTTTGAATTCAATCTCACATCAGCACAAAAAAAGTCCCATCAGAAATCACACTGAAGTTAAAAACCACATTATCTCCAATTCAAATGCATCAGAGATTTGCTTTTTCTCCATCTGGGAATGTATGGAAAAGTTTAAGGCTGCATTGCATGTGTGAAAACAGCTTACGTTAACATTAATTGGACACCTATACTCCTATTTATTCATGCAGTTATCCAATCTGCCAAACACATGATAAAATTATAATGCATTTATCCTGCAGATACAGGTCGGGAGCTTTAATTAAAGCTAGGATTAAATATCAGAAAAGGAAAAACTGTGATATCAGATACACTGACCAAGACATGATTGTTGGTGCCAGACCGATAGATGTTAGTATTTCTGGAACTGCTGATCTCCTGGGATTGTCACATCTCTTGAGTTGAGTCAGAACAGTGTGAATAACAAAGGACATTGAGCCTCTGATGGAGAGATTTGTTAATGAGAAAGGTCAGTAGAAAATGATCACACTGGTTGGAGCTGACAAAACTAAGATTACCATTTTTTTTACAGCTGGCAGAAAGCTAAGTCAGAATGCACACCATGTCAAACCTTGATGGACTTCAACAGAAGACCACATCAGGTTGTACTCTTATCTGAAGCTGCAGTGGGCACATTTTAACCAAACCTGGACAGCTGTACACTGTAGCCTGGAGTAATGAATCGTGATATCTGCTGAGGGTTGGAATTTGGCATCGACTGCATGGATCCAACCTGCCTTGTATCAACAGTTCGGGTTTGTGTTGGTGTGGAGTAATGGTGTGGGCAGTGCTTCCTCAGCATACTTTGGGTCCCTTAATACTAATCATTCTTGGTTGAATGCCATAGCTTCTTGCTGCTGACCATGTGCATCCTTTGATGCATCTTTTTTAGCTACTTCCAGTATACTATTGCACCAAGTCATAGAGTAAATGTCATCTAAACTGTTTTCATGAACATAGCAGTGGGTTTAGTGAGCTTCAGTGGCCTCACCAGTCACTGGCTCTTTAGGATGTGGTAGAGTTACAGCATGAATTTGCAGTGGACATATCTGTTGAAATCATATTTTGTGATTATGTTGACACTGAGCAGAATTTCAGATAAATATTTTTAACATGTTGTGGAATCCATTACCACAAGAACTAAAGCTGTTTTGATATCAAAGCAGGGATCTACCTAGTTTGAGTATGGTGCTCTTTATAAAGTTTTTGGATACTGTATTTTACAGGTCCCCCAAATGACCAGTCATCTCTGATTTTTGTTCAGCACTTTGCTGATGATGACAAAATTCCTTAAAAACTAATGGGATTCATGTCAGCTAGCTCAAAGCATTGCTGCACTTATTTACAGTCTCAGTGTTTTCAGTCTCCTTTGTTTGTTATATTAGTTGTCGGGGTTGTTACTTAACAAAGTAATGTATTACACTACTAGTCATTACATTACATTCGCATGGGGTCAGCATATGTTCAGCTTTCATTCTGGGTTCTTCGCTAGCTTTGTGTTAGTATGCTGTCTGTGCAGATGCTTGCAAAGAAGAAAGTTGTGGACCACTCCACCATTTTCAAAATCAGCTGATTATAGCGCAAGTGCACAGAAAGAAAAAGACACATTTGATGATTTTCTTTTCTTTCTGTCCACCCAACATGAAGATAATTGAAGAACCTTTGTAAGGCGAACTGTAATGTAATTACTGAATTTAGTACCGAACTCGTTACATTACTGCGTTACTGAAAATGTAATGTGATTACAGTAACGCATTACTTTGGAATGCATTACACCCAACACTGGTTATATGCATCATTGTTTGCATTATGATAGATTTGTAAAGGCAAAAATAAATTACCGTATTTTGTAATGAGACTATGCCCCCCACATGGGTTATCCTCTGCGATGCAGCTCGCCCAATGCTTTTTTTTATGCAAACAATTTGAAACTACTGGCTTGGTTGTCATTAGGCTGAAATAGCAACGTAAGCCATCAGTGAGCCCTGGAAATATTTTAGAATTATAACAAGGGTTCAGCCTAGCTATCTGGTACATCTGTGTAAGCTGCATTTTTTTGCAGTGGCATACAGATAAACAATATGTATTATTATTATTATTTACAAAAATCCACACAATACATCTTTCTATATATACAGACTTTAAACAGTATACATGTATATTTGCAGTGCTTTTGTTATGCAGTGTTTTTGGAAATTCAATTTCAGCAAAACTGTTGCACAGAGTGATCTGATGTTGCACTCAGCATATGAGTCAGTGAGTCAAAATTGAGCAGAGCTGCAGGGACTGGGTGTATTTTGCATATGCAATCATAATGTTGTCTCTCTTGCCTGTATGTATGGGTGAAGTAGGAGTATCTGTTTTCCATCATATGTGCATACTTGATATTGTGTGTGTGTGTGTGGCACAAGATGTGCATGGATGTGTGTGTCAGTATATTCTTGAGACCACTTCCAGGCACAGATTGGAACAAACTGACATGAGCCAAAGGAAAAAAGATGACATCCTGTCCACACCTCTGACGATGACCTCGCACCAAACAAACACATTGAGTTTTCTTCGTCCCATCCACAATAACCCATGATGACAAGTATTCTTCCATTTCTAAGAACCAGCACTGTGGAGCATTTTCAGCTGATTGGCTTGCCCGAGATTTGCATAATGTGTAGGCCGAAATAGCTCTGAACAATAACCATTTCAATATGAATGGGCAGTTTAAGATCTATGGCAACAAAACAGTGAATAAACAACAATTTGAGGAACAAGAGTCACTCTCAGCTCTTATCCTTCAGCTATAGCTCAATGTCTTGATTGTTTCGCTGGCCTACATTCTGTCTCGAACATTACACTCTCACATTTATCTCAGAGTCAGCCTCTTAATCTCAGCTATTATGATCTTGCATTACCATAATAAATAGCGCACCAGAATTAAAGATGACATCACTTCATGTCCCAGCAGCAGTTACCCCGCCTCTTTTTCCTTAAGACGTGTTGAGCGAGGGCACTGATTTATTGATTGAGGCTGAGTGACCGTGCTGGTGTACTTAGGATTATGTAGCAGCAGTGTGATGCTGATGACACTCCTGTCACCTTTACAGCTCCAACATGCCAAGATTTGGATGTTTGCCCACCCTGAGTGTTTCTAAATGTGTGTATTGAGGAGGGGGAAGCGGGCGAGTTTGAGAGGTCTGTGGAGGAGGTTTTGGGTGTAAGGATTGTGTATGTATGTGTGTGTGTGTGTGCATGTGTGTGTGCATGTTAGTCATTGAGAGGTGGGGGTGGGGGAGTGGTGGGCCAGCTGGCAGCCTCTGGCTCGACTGTGCCCTGTGGGTATCCGGCTTGGCGCAGATTCTCTCTACTGCGACAGCTGGGACCTGGGTGCCAACCAAGTTAGAACTTCCAAACACACACATGTATAAACACAGGCACATAGGATTGAACAGAAAAAGTTAAAGATGAGAAACACTTTCAAAAAGCTTGTCACTGTGTGTAAGCTGAGTAGTTTTGTGCTGTGTTAAATTTGGCTTGTAGTAACTCTAGTTGGCCTACACTTCTTAAAGGGTCAAATTACCCAAATATGTATATTTAGAGCTATCACAATTCCACTCAGCCCTGCTTTATGGGACTGGATGTGGAAATAACAGCCTCAGCCTGTTCAGCACCAATGAAACATAGGAAGTGCTTTATCTGGCAAGGTGAAAAGAAAGGATGTAATGATGAGGGTGTAGCACATCTGTCTTTAATGAAGGACAGCAGACAAATTTCTTGTCAGAGATGCAATCAACGTTTGCTTTTTCATTAACTTCAACCAAGTGTCTTAATTACTTAATCTTAAAGCGGCCTTAAGCCCTAGACTACTGAGCTCTAAGCTTCTTTTAACTCATTGTTCTAGATTGCACTGCACATTTACTTTTTTGGGTCATTTTTGTTCTCTTATATACTTTTTCTAAGAAAAAAAAATGTTATGCCATCTCTCCTGCAACTAACAGCAGGAGCAGAAATTTCATGAGCCACCCAGCAAACATGTTTGGTAGTTTACCAGTTGGTAGTGGCCAAAAAAGAGCTTAAAGAGAGCAAATATTAAACTAATGATTGCCATAGTGAAATGTGAGACAGTGAGAAGTACAATTACTAATGAATGTTTATGTTTCTCTCTATGTGCTGGATATGGAAATGTTCTCAGATGTCTGAATCCACTTAGCCTGGTCTCAAGGCACAGCCAGAAATGATCACAAAATGTGATCTATTTGTTTATGTACATGGACACAAACTGTTCTGTTGTTACAGAGGGGAGCAGGTAGAAGAGAGCCTTTAGAGGTGGATGTATGCACTGGAGAGAAGAGGAATAAAAGTCAGTAGAAGCAAGACACAATACATGTGTGTGAATCAGGGGGAGACAGGTGTAACAGTGAAGATGCAAGGAGAAGAGGTTGTGAAGGTGGGTGAGTTTGAATATCTGGGATCACCCATCCAAAGCATCTGACAGTGCACAATACAGGTGAAGAAGAGTACAGAAAAGGTGGAGATGATGAGGTGTTAGGGGTGATTTGTGACAGAAGGATAGCAGCAAGAGTGGAAGGGAAGGTTTACAAGATGGCAGTGAGGCCTGCTATGATGTATGGTTTGGAGATGGTAGCACTGACAAAAAGAGAGGAGGCAGAGCTGGAGGTGGCAGAGTTGAAGATGTTAAGATTTTGTTAAGAGTAACCAGGATGGACAGGATTAGAAATGAGTATATCTTTGCAAATGAGGCACTTTGTATCTTCTGATGTCACCTCCATTTCTGTTAACCTCCTTTATAGTGATGTAGAGATGTATCTTGGAGCATCAAAATGGGAGACATTTTAATTTCCTTATTCTATTTTCTTCTTTGTCCTTCTGATTTATACAAACTGCTAAATAATTGCCCATAAACGGGAAAAGGATTTAGGTATGGAATATATAGAAGACGACTGGCAGGGAGCTATAGCCTTGATCAAATCCACCTTTACCTACAATAGACCAAGAGAGACTCAGTATAAGATAAATCGCTCTCTTTTTCCTCTGTGCATTCTGATAAGGTGTCATTCTGATAAGGGAACATATTTTCACTCGCTCTGGGAGTGTAAATTAATTTCCAGGTTCAGGACATTTACCTCCAAGGAACTTAGTGGAATATTTTAAATACAAATTTAGAAAGATCCTGGTGTTCTCCTCGTAGCCCTACCCTCCAGAGAGTTGCACCTACCTGCAGCACATTACGAACTTCTAGAGAAGCTCCTTCTTTTAATTGTCAGCAAGTGTATCTTACACAATTTGATCAAAGTTTCTCCACCTCGCGCTACCCTTTGGTACCTCCCGCATGAAAGACTGCATGCTACTATAAAAGGAATTGATGAGCTATTCCTGAGGGTCTGGTCACTCTTTTTAGACTATCTACCTTCAGATTAGAAAAACTTGCTATTAAAAGGAAAAAATTCTGCTGAATTGATGTCCTTGATAATAACCCCCAATCTGATGACACACTTGATGACTGGTTACCCTAAAAAGACATACATGTAGTAGATTGCGATGTTTGGCAACAGTTAACATACCCCTTTTATTTTTTTCTTGTTTTGTTTGATTACTTATTATCATTACTTTAACTATTATTTCTTATTAATATTATGTTTTTTTTTAACCCTTTGTGATTTTGTTGACTGTAGTAGGACTGTCAAGGGGTTGGTATTGTTTATTGTTTTCTGTATGTTGAACTGTTTGAACTTTCTGTGTTAAAACTTAATAAAAAGTATTGGAAAAAAAAAAGAAATTAGTATATCAGAGGGACAGCTCAGGTTGAGTGGTTTAGAGATAAAGTTAGAGGCAAAGGATGCTGACGATGGAGCTGCCAGGCAGGAGAAAAAGTGGAAGACCACAGAGAAGATTGATGAATGTATGCAGAGGGTTGGTGTGACAGAGGTGAGATGTAAGCAAATGATCCTCTGTGGCGACCTCTGAAGGGAGCGGCCAGAAGAAGACGAAGAAGAAGACAAAGAAGAAGATGAAGAAGAAGGCAAAGAAGAAGACGAAGAAGAAGAAGACAAAATGGACACAAATTGTCCTGTTTGTGGTTAGCACAACAATGAAATTGGTATATTTCATGTGGAAGTGTGTTGTGTGTCTGCACCACATATGTTTTAGGGACTCTGATGGGACATGTCACTCGGGACAATTACAAAAAGGAGTCAAACCACAATTGAAATCAAAAGTAAATATCGAGCAACAAAGGACAGAGAAAGAAAACAGAATGTATTTGGGATGAAATGGGTGTCAAACTACAGTCTCTTAAGTGAATGATGATTGACTTATGCTGCCACCACCTCTAAATGAGGCTATTGTTGCTGACAAAATGGAACAATTTGTTTCCATGAGCAAAAATGAACAAACAGTGTCGTGAGTATTTCAAAAACTGCCTTCAAACTGTTTGGCAGCTGCTTTTCGTGTCCATACACATGAAACTGAACTGCTGTAAAGCTATGTTGGTACAATACCAAAAGCCCATGGCAGAGTTACCTTGGCATGCAGATATTGCAGAAAGTGAGAACCCTGTCATGTCAATTTTTTTTTTTTTTTTTTTGCTTTAGAGTTTTTCAAGAACCCGAAAAACAAATCTCAAACTTTCTGCATGGCTAGATATGTTTTCCCATAATGTATGTAAACTGTTTGACAGGATTAGTTTCATGGTTAAATGTGCTTCTCTTTCATGATTACCACACGTTTTATCAGCTAGTAAACCAAGTTTTTCATCTCAGAGGTTACCCATCTGTTGAATTACTCCCCATTTCTGTGTCAGTGGGTGGTGGAATAAGTACACAGATAGGAGAAAAACTGTGCAATTCACTTTGGTAAAAGAACAATTTTCCTATCTTTTGGATAGAAAAAATATTCAGTGTTAAATATTCTTTAAAAAAAAACACAGATCAGTGTTTTATATAATGTCCTTGCAAATTATGGCTACTAAGATTAGCATGTTTGGTTCATTTAACCCCAAATGCTGTAGCTTTTTCAAGATCAAACATTCATGATAGCCACATTATTCTCTTAATGTAACATGTCATTAAAGTCATAGTCACACGCTCACATTGCCATTTAGGAATCGGTTTCACAGGTTGATGTTTCAGGCATCAGGGAGCCAGAAATGAGGACATGCTTTCTGGAAAGCAGGAGGCTGAAGGTATGGGGTCAAAGACAGCCGAAAGCCTCTGAGGGAGGAAGGTTAATGAGAGTAAATCAGGGGCAGCAGAGGTGGAATGTTTGAGTTTTTTATGCTGACTGTCTGACTTGCCTCATTTGTCACTACTCTCTAAAAGCTGGTAAACAAGCTGCACTTCAAAATAGATACAACTGACTGAGTATCCAGCATAGAGTTCTACTCTACTAGGCTATGTTGCCTTTTTTAAAACTCTTTATTTCTCTAACATTTTTTACAAATACCAGATCAAGAGTGGGAAAGATATGTGCATGGTTATGAAAGGTTACTAAGAAAGAGGAATGCACAAAATAAACAAGACAAAGCAAAACTTTTAAAAACCACTCCAAAAGCATTATGGAAGTGCAGTGTTAAATAAACTAACAATGAAATCCAAATTTCCACACTAAGTGGCTAGAAGATGATAGAAAGCAGAAAGAATTGAAGGAAACAAAGATTGACCCTTTGTACTGTTTAACAGGAGAGACCTCTGATCCTTCAACTTGTCAGTGTGTGAGATATTTCCACCAGTGTAACAAAAAAACATGGGAAAAAGTGTGCCTCATCTGGGAACTGAGTACAATGTAGCCTACCACAATGTGCGTTATCACTCTGATATGTTTTGACAGCTCAGAGTCAGTCAATATTAAAGTCTAGTGAATAGAAAATGAAAACATCTGGAGCACAAGGTTAGAGCAAGATTTCAGGACTTTCCCTTTTGTTGATACATACTTATGCACAAGAGAATGCATTCACTCAAAATGGCATTCATTTTTCACATGCCCACCCACACATTTATGCTGACTAGCACTCATGCATTTTGACAGCACTTGTGCAAATGCACCATTCCATATCAAGGCTAAAAAAACAAAAAAAAAGCACAGTGAAACAATAACACAACCAACAGCCCATAACAGAATGACTGTGCAGTGGCATGAGTCCAGTATGGGTGAATTGAATTCCTTTCAGGTGAAGAAAGCTGTGGTTCCTGTTTAAAAATGAGGCTGGAAAGCAGGTGAGCTGACTGGTTGACAGACAGTTACAGTAAATGGATACAGTTGCTTGTAGATAGCATATCAAGACAGACAGGTAGGAAGACAGTAAGAGATGAAGCGGTATGTATCATCTTCCCACAGCAGTAATGCAGAGAGAAAAGTGAGGGCCCTCCTATCTTGGAGAAACTCAAAAACAAATCCTCGGTAGGAATACAATGCTGACATGATGCATACAGCTTTTGCCTTTGCTCTCCTCTAACTGTGCAGAACAACAGTAGTTTGTAGGGACTGACTTTGATTAATAGCTGATTCAAAGAACTGCTCTATTTACTGCATGTAGGTCATCTTGTACCTGCTTAACCATTAGGTGGCAAAACCTTGATATGCCAGAAATATGTAAAACTTCACTTTTAGTTTACTAACTATGAGACACAGCAGGGTGATGCTGCACCTGGCATCTGACCAGGTCCAAAAATATTTGCTCTAGAAATGTAGAAATATGTTTTTTTTTCTTTTTTTTCCTAATTTTCCTCATGGAAAGATGCAGACCACTGTGTGAATTGCTGCGCAGTGGTTGCTTTCCTAACAACACAAGCAGCACGACACTATGGTTAGCAGTGTCACTTAATAACTCACTCTGATCTGGAGATTTATAGACATGATTATGTATATGTAAAGTATACTGACATTAGTGGCCCCTGACTTTTTCACTGTATTACCACAAGGTTGACATTTTGTGCACAAACTTACAATATATACAATTGCTGGAATGAATTCCCAGTACCTTAGGTACAGATATCCATTCTGCCCAAAAGCATGAATTCTAATGACTCTGGGAATTCAGAACTGTTCATGTAGTGACACCAGCAGCTAGAAGTTTTCTCTCATCTTCAAAATAGACAAGAACAAATTTCTTTTCAGATGCACATGATGAATTCTTGTTATACTGGTTATGTGACTTGCCATAATATTAAAATATTTGCTTTTTAGTAAAATGTCTGAAAACAGTTGGATAAATGTAATTTCTCACCTACAGCATTTATTGAGTTAAACTTTTAATTTAACCAATAATGTTGTTAAATATGTCTAGAATGGGCCTTCGAAACATGACATCCCCATTAGCCTCAGATGTACTTTTGCATGTCAACAAACGGTAGCATGCTGAAATGTTAAGATACTGAACACAGTAAGTATTATTGCTTACCTATACTATATTATAAGTAAGTTATAAGTATTATTATATTATATAGTTCTTATAGCTAAGTATTATGTGCTAACATGTGACCATGTTAGCATGTAGCACAAAGTACCACATCCTCTACAGATCTGTTACTTATGGATATTTGTTTCAGCCACAGTTTAAAAAAAAAAAAAAAAAAAAAAAAAAAAAAAAAAAAA